>JAGDQP010061865.1:0-11967 GCA_022664845.1 Lepisma saccharinum
CATTATCATAAAATGCGATATTACACATACTAAGGCTTCATTCTGCTTGTAAATTTCCTTAATGGATGGAAACAAAATTAATGTTATTTTTTTACGTAGTGCACCAATGTTAAAGAATGGTGGCCCAATGGACTGGGTGAACAAAATCTGTACACGGTAACAGTTACGTTCTTTGGTTATGAGGAGCAGCATTCCAAGACAGTCTCATTTGGCTTTAGAACAATTGAATTGGTCGAAGATCCCATAGACGGAGTCGATGGTAAGCCTTCTTTATGTTTAAGCTTGCATTTATAACTATCCTTATTATTTGAGTGTGTATCATTATTCACTATATGTCAATTAACCATAAGTTTAATTGGATGTACTCTGAGAATAATCTGTAAGTCTATACAATATTTAGTTAGTATAGCTGCACTCACCTAAAAGACTATTCACCGACTGAATTAATTTTAATCAAGCGTTTCACAACCTAAATCACCTTTGTATTTCTCTCTTTTGATACCTGTACCCAAATAGCTATTGAAAATGAAGGTATTAACCGACTATCGGGTGTTAACAATCCTATATATAAAGTGAATGTTACAATATCATAGGCTGGAAGCTAAATGATAATGAATTTATCTTTAAAATGCTGTAGCAAATGAAACAAATAAATCATATTAGTATATTCGAGGTGATCATTAGTGCAAGGAAACTTTCATTAAGTTTCATTAATTGAAACAAATATTATAATTTACCAAGAACGTAAGGGCATGTTTCTGAATAAAAGAAACTTTAAGAAAAGGAGCTATATCAATTTCAAAAGAGAACGTTGTCTGGTAAGTTGGTCCAAAATGACACGGTTGGGTAAAATGAAAAAGCAAGGGTTTCTCAAAGTTAGTGTTTTGTACACGTGACACTACTTTCTGGAGCACATTGTTTTAGACGTAATAGTAGACGTAATATCAAGAATTTCGCTGTTCAGAAGAAAATGCGTGCGAAAGGTTCACACCAAAAAATATTTTACGAATCAAAACATTGAAATATGTTAGTTAACTCATATATCAAAGCTATTGGCAATTTGTATCTCATTCAGCTAAAAATAATGTTCATCTATTGTTTCTCGTGGTGTGAATAAGGATAAAATAACACAAAATACTCCAAGGAGAAAAGGCATGTATGCTGTTGCCCAAGTCATTTATTGCTGTCTGTAACAGTAGTCCCTTGAAATTAACAAAGATGTATGAATAATTTATATAAATTCGAGAACTGAAACTGGTATATACATACGGAACTGGTTTCTGATTGAGAAAACAAAACGTATTAGCACCACTTACTTGACAATTGTCAAAAAGTCCAACCTTTGTCTGTGTGATATGCTTGTGTGTGAATGTTAAAAGCCATATTTACAAACTGATGATAATCTTGCAAATACGATTATTAACAGCAGTGATGATTGTCCGCTTTTGTATTGCAACGGCTTATACTGAAAATCCAAACATGGGGAATATTGGATAAGGTGTCAGCAGTGTAAGATTTGGTTACATAATGAATGTACGTCTGTCTCCGAAAAAAAAGTGCATGATTTATTTATTATGTTACACTACTCAGTAATTCATCATTCTAAATGTCAGTTTTTCTAAAATTTCCACTTGCTTTTTTAAAACTATTTTTCAATACTGACATGTGTTCTGAATCTTATTGCCAACTAGATGGAACAGAACAATATGTAATTATTATGAGTAG
The DNA here is from genome assembly GCA_022664845.1 of Lepisma saccharinum. NCBI lineage: Eukaryota > Metazoa > Arthropoda > Insecta > Zygentoma > Lepismatidae > Lepisma > Lepisma saccharinum. The sequence goes on from JAGDQP010061865.1 coordinate 1,726, forward strand.
AAAAGTCCCTTTACGAAACAGAATATAATGGAAAATTATACAGTTTATATGTAAAAGATATTATTATTATTTTTAAAAAATTGAATGCCTTTTTGGGACAACTTACTACCTAGGTATATAAAAATAATGTACCTATCTTTAGACAATTTATGACCTATATTTATTCACTCTTTGCCGGATGACGACTCAAATAATTGCGTTGAATATACAACGCCAACATGGACATCTGTCAATCGAATCAATTGAAGTCAGTTGTTTATATCTGACAATCTGCATTGTAATTATATGACACCCTGGAACATCAGACAATCACAATGATCTTCGTGGTCGAGTGTCAGTCAGCTAAAGGAGACAAACATTAGAAATGTTCGCCCAAAAGCACCGACGAAAGTTGTTAGCGAACCATGGACTTGTTACAACATTATGCCTGAAGATCATACACACGTGTATCAAGTCTCGTTAGTTCTTTGACCGCTAACAACATGGCTACAATACCGTTAATAGCATTGCAACAAAAATATAAAGTTGTTGGAGGAAAAGAAGACGAAAACGTGACGGAGTGATGGGAATCTAACCCTGCTTTCCCAGCAAGCGATCAAACGTACTACTGGCTACGCTAAGAACTCGAATTACCAACAAGTACTGGGGAGTACGTAGTTGAGCAGGTAATGAACATATGGCATGTAGCTCCAGGAATCTTGACGATGGAGAAGGACTTTATATCTAGCCGGTCTGAGCCTTACATGTCTAAAGACCATGAATATAGCTGAAATTCAAAATTTATTTCTAGCAACCTTATTTGCCAGATGAACCACCTACCAATTCCTTCTGGCGCCGAAGTTGAAAACGAATAATATTGAACAAGATGTGAAAACGGCAAAGGCGACTCAAGTTTGTAGAGTTCTTAATAGACTTCAATCGCTTGAATCGTTGCATGATCTGCCAATACTTTAAAACTGTTTCAGTCAGTTTCGTGGAAAGGTCATCAACTTAGGTAACTGACTGAAGGGGAATAGGGCAGTAAGTAGTATAAGGTCATAAGCATGCTCCGTAGCTCAAGTTCAAGTCGTATAGATGTCATTGAAAGAGAGAGATAATTATTAAACGGTCCATGGATTATGAAAATTTAGCTAATAATAGGCTGATCCATTTTCTGAAGCTATTACGGCTTGCAGACGTGAAGGAGAAGATTCTTCAAGGTATCAAGCATCTCACAACCGTTGCAGCGCATCCCAAAGGTGTTCAATGAATTTACAGTTCGTTGAATTTGCAAGCCAAAGCAGTGTGGTGGTTTCATTGTCATGTTTCTCTAACTACTTTGTCGTGATTTAAGACTAATTGGACGATGTGTTATCCTATTGAAACATGACATATTCCGAAGATTGCGAAGACATATTTATAATTAATTCTATTAGTAAAACTTATTTTAGATCACTAACGCTTTGCGTGTTCAATTATTCATTTAAATTTAATTCTTAAAATACCATACTTCCCAATTTTGATATTGGTGTCACCATGAAGGTCTTAGCGAGTAAGTTTCCTTAATAATGTCATGATTTCAGCTCATTGACAAAAATTGTAATGAACATATTGTTGAATTTTACATGCATTCTTATGACAATTTCAATTGCTTACTTGTCGTTAGAGATTCCTTAGCCCCCAAAAATGTGGAATTCACACCAAGATTTGAATTCTATCTCAGAATTCTCACTATAAAATGTAGACCTAAGTTCGATTGACGACCAACAAAAACAATATTTCTTGATTCTTCTGAAAGAAATTTACGGATATATTATGTTTCAAAACCAAATAATATTTGTTCATCTGTGTGAAATTTGACGAAGTGATCAGTGTATTTCACTTCAAAAAATACAATTTTTCGACTAAGGCCACTGACGAGAATAGAAAAAGAAATCTTTTAAGCTTCCACCTTCAGGAATTTTAAAGTATGCTCAGTCAGAATATTTTCTCGAGTGTGTATTTAACCAAACAACTTAGACACAATATCTAGAATAGAGTATCTAGAATATGACTGATTAAATAATTGTGTAAAATTGTAACTAACAATAACACGAATCTGAATTATAGTCTAGGGATTTGCAAAAATTATCTGTGCTTAAATTCCTAAAATCTGTAAAGTTTTTGATTTTCGTCAACATTGGAGTGAGTTACCTGACTTTTTTCAGGAACTGTGAAAAACAATGAAGTGGAAGAGAATAAAAACGAATATTTCACTAATATTTATAAGGCGTTAACTCTACAATATACTGATTACGTAAAGTGTACATTGTAATGGTACGTGTAGATCGTGTTGTCCATATTTTACCAATTAAATTTTTCACTTGCATATTTTCTGTGTAATAGTTGCTTTGCATTAAGAGAAAATAAATAAGAATTTTATTCATTTTTAAAAAGGAATGAGGTTTTATTTCAAAATAAATGGACGTCCATTCTTTGCTAAGGGTGCCAATTGGGTTCCTGCTCACGTTTTGCCTGAACGAGTGACCCCAGAGTACACCGAAGAACTTCTTTTATCAGTAAAGGAAGCCAATATGAATATGTTACGTGTTTGGGGTGGAGGAATATATGAAACCGAAATATTCTATGAGGTAAACACTTTAACTGATTATAATGTTTTGATAAGTGTCATGTATATTTTAACATAATTCAAGGAAGCTTGAATAACAGGGTCAAATGAACTGAAAGCGTACATTGCATTTAAACGTGAACAAGATTACTAAAGTAAACTTTTGAAGTTTCTCGTTCAATGTAGAAATAAATGATTGAAGGATTTAGTTTATAAACTGAACCGAAAGTGTGGAAATGCCCTTGTACTTTGAAAACACTGAAAGGAATGAGAAGCTCATGTGGGTAAAATACACCACATAGTATATAGAAAGTAAGTCCACCGTTCACTCCCACCTTTAAAGAGACCGTCTTGTATATCGCTCGAAGTTTCTGATTACTGAGGTGGTCATGTAATGTACCAACTTGTCATTGCATTTTACCAGAAATCATATTTTACCATAAATTTATTTCTGTTAGAGATATTAAAATGTGACATTAATAACGATTTGTTCATTTAAAATTCTAGAAACACCTTTTCCTTTCTCGAAAGAGTTAAAGAAATTAAAACCAATTTAATGTAATGATACTGGATAGTGGTGTCAAGGGTGTCACCAAGGGTGTAGTCTTGAAATCGGCCACCTTATATCCTACATCAAAATAGGATGAGGGTCATTACATGAATTTGAGCTGAAACTATATCAGAAAAAACGTCGCCAAAGTTAAAACTGTATTATCGTTAACATGGTCACGTGAATGTAGCACGGAAGGGATTTGCATAATTTGCATTACGCATTCAATGTACGTACTATCTTACAATAGTAAAATTGGTATATACTTTTACACCACTTCCCTCCCATTTCAAGAAAAATGCAACGTGATTTAAGATTGCAACACCATAAACGTACCTTCTAACTGCTACTGTTTTTCACACAGTACCCATTAATATGCAATTCTTTTCCATTCTTTTAAGTGTTTGAAAAGTAAAAGGATGTTTTCATACGTTTGGTTTACTAAGTACTTATATTTCCGTTAAGCCTTAAGTTATGCAATCCGATCGAAATTTATTATACACTTCGAAACATAAGATACATTCTGATTGCCGAAGTCATTACCTACTAAAATTGAAAAACCAGTGTTCAAAGAACGAAATGACGAGCATCATGTAACAAACATGAAGTAAAATCGAATAAGATTAGTGCATAGATGACTGTGAATCCCAAACTTTTCCGACTTGCAGTAAACTAATTGAACAGTTTGCAAACATGTGGTCCATGATATAGGCAATCTACATATATGAGATTCGCTAATGTATAATTCTATGATGCACCATATTTCAATACTTAAATTAATTTGTGTTACTCTTCTTCTTCCTGCTAAGGAAAAATACAGTTATTGGCCAAGGCTTCAGGAAGTTAAACAGAGACAGCAAATGTTTATGAATAATTATGTTTATATTTAGTAGTACGTATTTCACGTTGTCTCATGACCATTTGGAATAACTGAGGCCTATTTCACAATTCAACTGTCTAACTTCTTAATTTGCACTTTTCACTTTGCCAAATTAGCGATGTGTAACGTTATTTTCTTCCACGATTGGAAGATGAGGTCTTGACAGTTTAAACTTTTAAGTTTTCTGAATTGAACAATTTCCACAGTAACGGTTTGCAATACTAAGCTCTCTTACTCGGAAGGTTGAAAGCAGAAAACAAGAGAAAGAAAGTATATGTTCATGTCATTACTTAATGAAAATGTTAATATTACTTTGACACAATACGTTTCAGTAGGTTTAAACATCAGAAACATTTTGGTGATAAGTGAAATTATTGAAAATGAATAACATGCACTGTTTCAATTATTAATGTTTGTTGTGAATACTTTCTATTGTGGCGTAGTTGGTTAGTGTCCAATACTTGTAAAGTTTTATACTTTATCGGTGATTGTTCAATGTAATACTTTTATTCATATTTCTGTTTCTTATATGCTTTCTTCTACTATGATGTATTAAATTGAATTCAATCTATATACCATCTAAACGAAACGTATCAATTAGAACTGGATAGTGAAAATATAAGTACCATTTCCCGTTGATCTGTCATTAACATTACGGACTTCGAATTGACAATTAGGAAGAGGCAGGTGGTACCTTACTATTCCTAACACTCAGTATATTCACTTATACAGGGTTTGCATAAGCTCTTCTCCCACTCCTTGTATTTTCGGAATAAATGGAAATATAAGAAAATTCCGTAAAATATATTCCGTTATTTTGAGAAGTTTCTAAGCTAAAAAAGAACACGGTTGACAACCGGAGGGGGTACGTTGAGGGAACTAAACATTTTAACTGAAAAATTATTTTCAAACTTTCACTTCTTTGTCAGTTTAATAACATAACTACCATAGAGTTATTCCAAGAATTTTCTTTAATCAGATCCTTTAAAACGATATTTTACTGGACCCTAGTTGCAATTTAAAATCTTTATTTCCCCCACCTATGTTCATCCGGGGGAAGTCAAAGGTAGAAGTGAGAACTCTTTAGCTTTCCCTCAAAGTAATGGAATACATGTTTCGGCATTTTCTCATTTTCATTCGTTCCGAAAATGCAGAGGGCAGGGACAGATTTATGACCACACTGTATATTACTTGTAGTGTACGCTAGAAATAGTTAGGCTTATTGAATTTTAATAACTTTCACTATTCTAGATCTTCAGTATAATCCCGAATGAGTAACCTCTGACGTAATTTATGAAGAGTACATTGTAGAACTTAATCTAGCGAGTCTGAGTGAATGTCAGAGTTCTGAACTTTCGTGCGTGTTGTGAAAACGTGGGCCATATCATTCTTTGAACACAAATACTATGCCAAGAATATCATTGTCACACACTATGAGACATGGAATTTTTATTTAAAACTCTTACAAGATTTCTAACTTCTCCAGAATTTTATTTCCTATTGAACACTAATCCATTTTCAGCACCGCAAAGAGCATGCTTGCAGCGGTAACTTCTAGCCAATGGCTACAAGTGTTTAAGTGCTTTTTATGAAAGTATTTGATGTTCACTGGTGCAACCAAAAGTCGTCAACTAGCCAATGTTCTTTGTCAATGACGCTTGTCATTTCCTCAATCTCTGCATTGCCAACTACTTCCAGAAACTAAAAGTAACACTATTTCAAGTGGGTACTCAGATCTAGAAGATATACATGAATTTAAAATCGGCATTAAAATCTATGTTTGGTAAAGATTAGGTGCTTTTGGTCAGTGGTTGAAGAGATTACTGACATCCGCACATCGTTATAGCCATCTAGATGGTGACATCGATACATGATTAAACTTGGCTAGACTCTGTCAAATTATGTGACCTGAATAACTTTACACGTAGTATTCGTGTTCCATTCTATGGACTCTACCCAATTCTACACTCGTATAAGTGTGGATCTCTGGTGATTGAGTATAGCGACGTGCAGCGATTAGTATCACTTGACTGCCTGCCACCGTAGTGTGTAGCATTGAGTGTAAAATAGTGCCAGATATTCATAAGTGAGCCACCGCAAACAATGCTATTTCTAACTTTCCCCGTCAAATTATCTTCAGCTACTGGCCAATGGCATCTAATCTTTGACACACAAACTCATCGACCGAAGTCCACTGAAAACTATTTTTGCCAACTCCTGAAAGGTTGTTAATTATCCGGTGCGAAAGTTAAATTTCCATTATTCTAACTTAGCTTTAATTAGTGAACACTTCGATAAACAATATTTTAAAGCCAATGCAACACTTTGTACTGATGGATATAATCTAAATACTTCTTATACACATCAGCTTAAAATGAGAAAATCATTTTATTTGAATACTTGAAGAAATGTTGCGTACCTCACAGATTGGGCCCACCAACCCCTCTTTGTTTATCATTGTTCTAGGGTAATTGAAGTTTCGAAATGTATTTTTAACTGTACTTTTATGTTAATTAGAACGCAACCCATATCAAACTAAAGATAATCACAATAGACAGCATCTATCAAACAATTTCTCTCTTTCGTTTAAGCTTGCTGACAAGTTTGGCATCATGATCTGGCAAGATTTCATGTTTGCGTGTTCTCTGTATCCTGCCAAGAAATGGTTCCTGGATACCGTGACTAAAGAAGTGGTCCATCAATTACGAAGACTACAGCATCACCCAAGCATCGCCATTTGGGCTGGAAACAATGAGAACGAACAATTTGTCAAGTACGTAAAAGTTTTATAAGTATTTACATGTTTTCAGGAGACGAAATCTTAGTAGTGAAGTTAATTTCAGAAAAGTTATTGTTAGCTATAAGTAACAGAATGGTTCAAAGAAATGTAGAATACATTTATATGAACAATGAAACGTCTTTTCTTTATCGGTATAGCTCATTCCCAGCATCTCGGTATTCTATTTCCATTAATTTATATGCGAATTGGTTTGCTCAGCTTATGTCTCTCAGAAATGAATTTTCTGTGTTCACATTTTTTCAAATGTTTAATTTCAGACTGACTTGTATGAAGAAACTGTGCAAGTTGATCCCCATTCTCCAGCTTAGACCAACTAGTATTTGAAATAAAAATTTGAACACTATTTCAAGTGGACATTCAGATCTACATTTAAAATCAGCATAAAAACTGAATTGTGTGTCAAGTGGTTCGATATTCGAGTCGTTAACAAGCTTGCTTTCTGTGCATGAGGCCCGTAGTTCAAATACGGTGCTGTCTATTCATAGAAATGATTCGGAGTTCGCTTTAACAGCATCTGTAGGTCCTCATCGAGAGATCATTTAGAACGGTAATCTTAAGTTAAGCTAAAGTATCTATATCTAATTGTTCATATACTTCTATGTCTATCAGTGAAAGAAGTAAGTAAGAGGTTCAAGATATATATGAATTTTTTGTAAAAGGTATTGTACTACGTTTTAGTTTGTAAAAAAAGATCGCCCGCGAGGAACGTAATCCTTCACCTGAGACTTGTACAGTATATTGCTATAGATGCTTGTCTTGCTTATAAATATCAATTAAATTAAATATTTGGTTGAATTTCAACCTTGAAAGTTCTAGTACAACAGAGAATACGACTGAATAAGTATTGGAACATTCAGCACAAAATGATTTATCGTAAGCAAGATAAAAAAAATCTAATACCCAGAGTACCAGACTCCCGTTTGGAAGAGTAAAAGGTATCCTTTGCGCCAGTGACACAAACAAATATTGCTCAATTCAAGAATTTTAAGTAGACTACAGTAAAATTTGTTTACAATGTTATTAATAACCTTTGAAAATTTGAATTTGAATTGTATATAATTTTAAGGCCTTTAGGCAACTTTGGCTCAGGTCATATGGATGATGATGGGATGAATTTGGTGGAAAGCAGAAACAGGGAGGAAACGAGAGAACCCCAGGAAAACTCACGCACACGGTGTTTGTCTACCACAAAGCCCACATGGCATGAGCAGGAATCGATCCGATAGTACACACTGATTTGCGAAAGAGATTTCCCCTGGTTTACCAGTACATGTGCTAATCTTACTGTAGCCCAGGAGAAAATGGAAAATAAAAAATATTGATGTGATCGTACCACGCATACTTATACATAGGTTTCTTTTACTTGATATAGTACTCATGGCAGTCAGTTGAGGGCAGATTACCTGAAATTGTATGTGGTTACCATCAAAACGCTAGTGAAACAAATAGATACATCACGTGACTATATCACATCGAGTCCAACGAATGGTAAACAGAGTGAGAATGAAGGATATATTTCCCACAATCCATCAAGCACATACTATGGAGATGGTAAGTGAAATTGGATATTATCATATGTATTCGAAGAACAGCGTTGTAAGTAAGATAACTTGAAAAGCTTGCATTGTTACAACGTGTATAATAAGCACTTAATTTTAGCAATATCATGATGCGGTGGTAATTCACAAAACAATATTGTTTAACTGCAGAAAAAAAAGAAACATATCCAAAAGCCAAAGGTTTAGTTGCAACAACAAACTTGCTTAACGTGACCAATTTAGGCCAATGGCACCATTATTATTTAATCAATGTGCAAGAAAAAAAAAGTTCATTCAACACAAGAAATGATTCATTTTTTCAACAGAATAGTGAAATGAGGATAAAAGATTGATGTGATTTGTATAAATGAATCAATTTAAGAAACAAGTAATGATATGAGTTTATTTAAATTCTGTACTGCTTTCAATGTGCATGTCCTATTTATGCACCTCTTTCTCGTTCGTTCTGTTAATTGAATGTTCATCAATTTAATTTCATTATGTGCCGGTATCTTATATTTGAAGTAGATAATTCGGTCAATCTTTATTCTCCGGTTTTGCTCGTGCATCAATAAAACGCAGCCCGTTATGTTCTCAATTTGAATTTGAATTTTATTTATGGGAGGGGGAAGGATTCGGGAAGGTGCCATCCAGGCATTTGCCTGATGTGATTGGAACCTTAGTCAGGATGGTAGGCCGCTGGGATCGAACCCACGACCTCTCGAATGCTACGCCAAGGTTCTACCACTGAGCTTCGGAGGGTTGGTATTATGTTCTCAAATAGAGGTAAATAAAGTGTATCCCGAATGTCTTGGCAATGAAATAAATATACAATTTTTTTGTCTTAGTATTTGTAATAAACGCCTTACTGTTTTTATCAAGATATATGGAAAGCAGTTTATATTTTATGCAAACACTACTCAAAGTCATGAGACTTTCTTTAAACAATGGTCCTTGAAATATTACAAAACTAGATTTTCGGAAATTGTTCACGATATTATAACTTTATACTACAGATATGAAGAGCCCAGGGGCATGAAGTGGGGGATGTCCAACAAATTTGCACTCGTAACAGGTACTACACAATGACAGCTAACCGCTAGGAAAATTATAATCCAAAGGGGCAAATAATCTGCAAGTTAGAGCGGTTTTAAGAATAATAAATACATGGGAATAATTTGAGAGTTTGACTTTAAAATGCGTTACGAAAAAAAAACTTTTCTGGGCATCCCCTTTCTTTCCCTGTGCCCTTCATACGTGTATTTACTATACTTTTTTTGTAATTATCTGATTGTATCAAAGTCTATGTAAGCTCAAGTATTACAAGTAGCAAAAATGATTGAAAATCTGCTGTAACGCAAAACAAATCGTCAAAATAAGCTACATTCATCATTAGTTTAAAACCTTGGAGTAATCATGTTTGAAGTGAAGTCAGTGGCAATATTCACGTACTAAAAAGGAGAGGACAAGTTAAAGGTACACGACTAGCAGCACATCCTCTTGTTAGTTCGGGAGGGAGGATTTCCTATATCATTTATTACTACCATAACTCCTTTACGTGTCCTACCTCTGTTCTTTGGCTTTAAGATTGTACTAAAAAGACAACTTTCGTCGCCTGTAATAACCAAGAAAATGTGGATTATTAAAATCGTTTAATAATTTCTTCCGACATTTTCACTCGACGTGTGTATTGACAGAAGTAATTATTTTAACAGCCTTTGAACTCATTAAACATATGTTTAAAGCTGTGTGAATCTTTGGACAGTACCACGGTTTAGATGCGAAGTAGCTACGGTATCGTTTGCATTGTCAAACGTCGATCAAGATCAGTGCAAGCGTTCACATGTTCAATGTTAGCGCGTTATGAAGTGGAAACTAGGCACCCAT
>JAGDQP010061866.1:0-11967 GCA_022664845.1 Lepisma saccharinum
TGGATCAACTTCCCGACACGCTTACCACCGCACCAAGATACGAGCTACCGGACAAACCCTTGTCAGCGTTAGTTCAAAGAGTTGTGCGCCTACGTGAGAGTGGGCGCCGTATTGTTCCCATCTGAGCTTCCCTTGTGCTGTGGAAGAGGCAAATGTTATTGAATAAAATATCTTGCTACAAAAGCAACACAACTTTTAACTAGACAGGTATCTGCTTGATGATTGGGCTCCTGCCAGCCAATCCTATACGGTCTTCACAAAGTAAACTTTTGATTAACAACAGTCACTGATCCCTTTGACTCCCCGTTCCTAGTAATCGATGGGGAACCAATGAATGTAGTTAATTAAAAGTTCACTTTGTGTAGACAGTATCGGATTGGCTGCCAGGAGTCCAATCTGGAACCATGATTACTTACGACTAAATACAGGAAAATAGCATCCTCCAGATTTGTAAAAAATAAATCTTAGATGTTGTGTTACTAAATAAAAACCCTGGTTCGGTTCCCAGGGTGTGGGAAGAAATATTATTCTTTTTTCTTTCAAAATATATTTTTATATGTGTATATTTGTGATTAATAATTGCTTTGTACATTTTTCGTGGATTACCTTAAATTAGTGAAAATGGGAACTTGGATGGTATGTACTGAAAGTTAGGAAGTATATAAATAAACCGCTGATAGTAACGTGTTTAATTGTTCATTTAACACTACTTTGTTATGGTCTATGTAGCTAAGTGTTTAGCATGTCAGACGGTCATTCTCAAGATCGTTGGTTTGATTCCACGCCAGGATTTCCAATTATTTTCTTCAAGACATTACGCATTGTAAATTATGTTCGCGATTGCTCCTGATCGAGATTTATCCCGTAAAGGTAAAAATACAAGATAGATAGAGAGGGACGTAGGGGGGAGTGACGGTGACTGTATATTCATAAGCGTTAAAGTTTCATTTATTTCCATTCCTTCCACGAATTTTCTTTCCCTCTTTCCGTGTTTTCTCCTTTCTTTTTCCCTTCTCGCCTTCTTTCATTCTCTCTCTTTCTTTTCTCTCTCTCTCTCTCTCTCTCTCTCTCTTTCTCTCTCTATGTGTGCATGCGTCTGTGTTTGAACAAGACGAACATTGGATTTCTGCCTAACTCTTTCGTGGTTCTCTAAATGATCCTCACCTACTCATTATTTCTTCCTCCAAATGAAGGAATATCCTGGTGTGCTATAGTTGGCGCATATTCGTACTGTCATATTAGTTGTCTAACCATTAGGCGTACAGTAAAGCAATTTTCCTCGAGGGAAGAACTACTACTTCTTATAACTGCAACCTCTATTTACTTTTGTAGGTGGCTGTACATACTATTTTGCAGATATCTTTCTCGTATCGCCATCTTTCGAATTATGACTACATTTGATATCTGTATTTATACATCACTTCATATTATCCACTTGCCACTGACGAATGAATAATACAGAGAAAGAAGTTTGATATCTATTTTGATAATTAAGCTTACACTTAAAACACGTACCACTGAATGACAGTATCCGCTAGGAAAAGTTCGACCTGAAAGCACAAATAATTCTTAAGCTATAGCGGTTTTTGAGAATATTAAATACATGGGAGTAAATGACAGAGTTAAATTTTAAAAGGGGTTTGTCAAAAATACATGCCTCCTTGTCTTGGCATCTCTCGTTCTTAGCCATCTTTGCATATACCCTTCAATGCATTTGGTGACAGTTCATGCTTGACAATTTCCATATAAAGCAAAAGAGATTCAAAAACTCTCCTAGACTTACACAAATTTTTAAAAAAATATTCAAACCAATTCATGAACAACAAACATTCGCCCTTCGTTTATGAGAAGTTTGTACGGTTCTTGCTTCAAAAATATATATCAACCTCAGATTGTCAATTGAACAGCAGCAAGTAAGAACACAATTACCAATGGACTTAAATAAAGACACGAATTCCTTTTTAGAGTTATGAGTCTAAAAATAAAGAAGATACAGACCTGACATAGAGGGTTTAAGAAGTACATAATTGTATCAGTTACTGTGGTAAATCGGTATCAATAACATTTCAGATTCGCGAGACGTTAAAAATGTACGAAATGTTTCTATTTACGTTACGAATGTAATATATCTCAATATAATTGAATATTTTTGTACATGGAATACGTTCGGCAACGCAACGCAGTGCTTGGTGTCTCGAGCTCGCCCTTGATTCGCCTATCCCCGCCCGCCAACATGCCCGTGGTTCTCAGGTGACGTTAGGTCACACGTTCAGTTCTAATTTTAAAATAATTTAATTCACGTATTTGAACACCAGAGCTTGTCAGACGTATATGTAACCAAGTTCGTTGCTAGTAAATGTAACATTCGTGAAAAGAAACACAAAATATTTTCAGCAATAAATCGTGAGTCGCTATGTTATGTGAAAGCCACGGGCCAAATGGAGGAAGGATACAAGTGAGTCAAGCGTGAGCTCGGCCGACAAGTGTAGCTGCGTTGCCAAACACTTTCCCGTTATATATCTAATTCAGGAGCTAGAATTTTAAGCACCTGCGCTCACATCGCTAATGTGCTGTGGTTTATGGAATATGCACGACATCAACAAAATATTAGGGAAAAAAATCCTTCAATGAAATTGACCGATGTCATCCTTGATGCCGACAGACTACAAGAGGCGGCATTAGATGTTGTAGAAGTCTGTTTAAATAACTTGACATAACACACGTTTGCGCACGCATCAACAAATAAACACAGGCGCGAAACACATTTACCTCAAATATAAATAATATGTATATATTGAGAGCTATTTTTAATATTTTTCATTGTATTTTCATTCTATTGTTTCAGTATACGCTTGCACTTTTTGTTTTATTTTAGTTGTAATTAAACTTCGTAACTTAAAAATGACCTTAAACCAAGACTACTTCCCAGGATTTTAAATATTTCCTTTTGCACTACGCTTTAGGTAATAGCTTACATTTGTTTTCTTCTTCTGTTATTGCAAAATATGTTTTCGTTCTCTATACTAGTAAAATATCGTTAATAATAAGTTCAAATTCATTAAACAAATATGTACTTTAACCTTGCCTAGAGTTCCAAATGCGTGGGATGAAATGTACGTCTAAAAATTGGCTGATTAGCGAGTTTCGGTTCCATTTAAAAAAATATATATTTATGATTTTGACAAAAAATACACATAGATGATTATGTACATCAATAAAATGATTGCACGTGTTCACTATGTGGATTTTGTCCGAATTGGTTTAATTTTAAAATCCTGATTTTATCTTTAAGTCTTTTTCAGCATGCTAAAGACATGAAGCTACATGTTGGCTAGATGTCATGTGATGACAGTAAGTAGCACGGTTAGACAACCGGTTGCCAACTCCGGGCGTGGCACGCGGGGTAGGACGTTGGCTTACGAAATAAAAATTCCGGGTTCGATTACCGGCGGGGGCAACTTCTTTCTTTTTTTCTTAAAAATACATTTTATAAGTTCAAATTTATTATTAATAATTACTTTCTTGCATTTTTCGTATATTATCTTACATTACTGGCCATAGGTTAGTGGAGATTACGTAAAGTTACATGAGGTCATGGTTCTTTAGACTTTCGTTTCTTTCTTCCAATAGTGTGGATTACTGCCCCGACTTGGACGGTGAATTTCTATCTTCGAAGTAATTTTGTCATTTCTAGGAATGTATGGCATGCGAAGTTACGTGTCACGCGATGACTGTAAATACAGCACCGACACGACGGCTGGCTAGCGAGGCGTGATGGTAGTACGCTGGTTTACGAAATAAAAAATCCGGGTCTGATCTTAGGACGTGGGCATGATTGTTTCTTTTTTTCAAAAAAATATGTAGTTCTATACGTTCAAATTTATTAATAATAATTATAACTTAGTTCTTGATTTTTTTTTGTATATTATCTAAAATTACTGAAAAAGGTGCCCATGGGAACGTGGACTTTAGCTATTAAAAGCTATGATGTATATAAACCCACCAAGATAGGATGCACACCGAGTGACAATGAGGTATGAAAGTTGGAGAGTGCGACGAAGGGAGCAGGTCTACGTTAGCCGTAGTGGGACGCACCCCCCGGTTAGCCGTGGGCATACGCGAAAGGGATGATAAAATTGTACTCCAACTTTTTTACGGCGATCTCCATTTGAAGCACCGTTGAAATGGCAAGATTGATTTGGAAAAAAAGTTACGACCGAGACGTTCTTCTATTTTTGAGATTTCTTAAACTACGATTTACTGAATATAAATCACAGTGTTGGTTGCCATGCAATGACTAAATACAAGACGAGACCAGTGATTGCCAGCTCCCAGCGTGGCGCATGGGTAGCACGTTTGTTTACGAAATAAAAGACCCTGGTTCGATTCCTGGCACGGGCATTTTTTTTATTACAATATATATTACAATATATTAAAGTTGTGCACTGAAGGTAGTGTCATGTGAGGCCTCTTGGTTTAAATATATAAAAATATATTGTACTTGAAAGTGTTCTGCTGTGTATAACGTGCGGAATTTTGTATGAACTAATTGGCCGGTTCCAACGTCCACTTGTTCCTATTTCGCTTGCTCGCACCGTAAATATAACGGACAAACCATAATTTTCAACGTTTGCTCAGTGGCCTGGTGATTAAGGTGTTGGCACCTTGAATGAATGGAACCGGGTTCGAGTCCAGGCAGCTGCAACTTTATTTTCTTTTTTCTTAAAATATATTTTATTAGACCAAATTTATTATTAATAATGGTTTTTGCATTTTTCGTAGATTATCTTAAATTAGTAAAAATGGGAACGTGGAGAGGTACTGAGAGCTAGGATGTACATAAATATACTGCTAAGAGTAGCGAATTTAATGGCTAATTTAACAAGTCCTTTTTTATGGTCTGTGCTGCTCAGTGCTTTGGGTGGAAGATTGTCATTCTCTAGTCATTGGTTCGATTCCACGCTCGGATTTCCAATTATTTTATTCAAGGTGTTAATCATTGTAAACGATGTACGCGATTGCTCCTGATCGAGATTAATCCCGTAAAGGGAGAAAAACACAAGACAGAGGGGAGGAGAGCGACACATACTGTGTATTCATAAGCATTAAAATTTCATTTATTTCCATGCCTTGTGCCATTTTGCTTTCCCTCTTTCCTTGTTTTCTCCTCTCTATTTCGCTCCCCCGTCTTCTTTCATTCTTACTTTATCACTTCCTTTATCACTCTCCCTCTCTCTCTCTCTCTCTCTCTCTCTCTCTCTCTCTATGTGTGTGTGTGTGTGTGTGCGTCTGTGTTTTAACAAGACAAGAATGGGATTTCTGCCTAACTCTTTCGCCTTTCTCTAAATGATCCTCACCTACTCATCATTTCTTCCTGAAAATGGAGGAATATCCTGTGTGCCATTCTACTGTCTCATATTTCTACTGTCATAGTGATTGTCTATTTTCTGCTATTAGGTATACTTTGAAACAATTCTTCCGGAGGAAAGAACTGTTATTTCTTATAACTCTAACCTCCATTTACTTTTGTCAGTGCCTGTACATTTGTTGGTATTAAAGTACTATATGTTTGTGTAAATTGCTATTCAGAAATAACAAAACTTGGAAAAGGTATGCATACGAAGCAATAACCAATCAATTTGTGAATCTTGCACCGAAGAAGAGTTACAAGGAATTCCTATACAATAATAAAAATGCGTTAAGGCGAACCATGAGAGTAGAAAAAAATTGGAACTTGGGACACTTGAAATTTATACAATAGTTACGAAGGCCTGGAATTGAAAAACCCTAGCGCCTTCTCTGGTCGGCTATCTAATGATGATCATCTATTTTCTAATATCATAAGGTCAAAATTGTGAAAGTTAATTTAAGCGAAGGAACAAAGCTATAGATTCGTAACAAATAACCTACTCAAAATGGAGAGAGATATCAAAATTATGTAGTGAACGTTAATCATGGAAAATTAACATTTTATTAAATTAATGATTTGAAATTAGTAAGTATTTGGGATGATAACACAGGCGAAGGTGGTATGCAGACTACAGTAATAAACATTAAGTGGCGAGAGTTACATACCTTCATTGCACTAACCATGTACTCAAGAAATTAAACACAGATTTGAGGACACAAATTTCCTAGTATTATACTTATAAATAATCCATCTGTATTTAATTCTTCTACCACAAATTATATGTTTTAAATTCTTGGTAACTTGATATTGTTTTAAATAAAAGCAAGTATTTCAAATATTGGGCATGTCATTGAAGCGAAATAATATCGGAGGAAACGGTACGTCAAAAAATACTAAAGTAAATATCTATGTTATATATATTTTATTTAAAAATTAAAAGCAATAAAGGAAAGATTTTGTTGTTCTAATTTCAACATCATTATTTGTATATCTTAAGTGCAACTATTCTAAATTACAAATATATTAAGTTGCGTTTAGAGATCCAACACCAGTTTCAATAAATTATAGTTTAATTGAGGATATGAATTTATATATAACAGTGAAATCAATGAGGCTTATGTTATGTCCCATATGAATTATAATTATGAATATGGCGAAATGCGTTTTATGATTCCTGATTTTAATTATTATTTCTTATATAAAGTGTTACTAACTTTTACGTATGAACCAGCAGCAATCGTTTTACGAAATGAAACTATTTTCTGTTGATTCTGAGTGAGCAATAGTATATAGTATTTTGGTGTCCAGTTTATTAATTAAATGCGGTTTAATAATTAAATGGACTTGGATATTGTTTTAAGCTATTCCCTAATTGTAAATTATGTTTCTTTGTTGATATTTAAATGTATAATAATGTAAAAACTGAGTTTCTGCAAATGTTATTCTACCGAATCACTATGAGTACAACTGATGTGTGAATTTGAATATTCATATACCGATACACGTGATGAAAGGACTGTATAGCAATTTCTTGATTAAGCATAAAAATTATATTTATAACGTTTTTGCTTAATATTTCTTCTTGTGAGTTTCAGCTCTTTTTTTATAGGAAAATGTGGTTCGGCTGAATAGCCATGGGCTATCATAATCGTACCATATAAAGTTACCTTGCTGGATTACGATGTAAGTTATCCGTAGTCTAAACTGCACCTGTCAGACTTTGGGCAGCGTTAGATACCTACGGGTGACTTTTATTTATCAACGGTCTTCCGAAACAAGGATATTTAGCAGTGGCAAAGTTACAATGAAAAATTTAGGCCATCTCGGGCTGCGACGTCGAGATTCAGATGTTCGACTGTTACAGCAAAAAGAAAGTTTGTATCACTTAGCTCCCAGCTGCAGGGAACAAATAAAGAAACTTATGAATACAGATGAATTGTTATAGTGGAAGAAAAAAAAGAAGAAATCTTCGAAAATAAATACAATACAAGGAGAAAACCTAAACCAGTGGATGATAAAAAAAGATTTCAGGCACAAATGATCCCGGAACAAATGGCGAAACAAAATAAAATATTTCAGAGAAGTTAGTATCTTTGACTTGATTGCAACTGCAGCAAGTTGTGGCAGATTTTGAAGCTAAAAAAGAGAAAAGAAGATATAAATTTCCAAGCTAATGATGAAAGTGGAAGAGAGCATTTTATGAGAGATTGCTCAAAGAGGAAGAAAAAAAGATAGACTGTGGATAAAATATGTTGGAGGAAACGTTTAAAGATGTAGCGTGCGTTCTTAAGCCAGAAATTTCTAATTTTTGAGTACAGGATTAATTTTGTCATGAAACGAACATAATTAAAACAAGGACTATTTTCCAGTGTTGTATTGGTAACTCATCAACAAAATGTTGATATTCTAACGAAGAAAATAAAGTTGTGTATAAATGAAACAACTGAATACCAGGTAACTGAGACAAGTGTAAGTTCTAAAAGTATGTCTCGTAAACAATTAAAATCTACTTCTATCATCAATAAAGTCATCACTATGAAGTATACTGTAATGCTAGTTGTATCGTGTCAAAGAAGTAATTTCACAAACATGTATTTAATTAATGCATCATATAGTGAGAGAATCTTCAAGGATTGTGTTTCTGACACGGTAAATGTTATTAATTGTATTAAAGAAATTGAAAATATGGAAGGTGAATATTTCTCTAATAGTGTATCTCAATCATAAAATTCCTAAGACCAAGGATGCGAATTTTACAAGGAAGAGAGGTACCAAAGAAAAGAGAAATATTACTTTCCTGAAAACGGTAAGACAACAAACCCATCAAAAGAGATAAAAGAAGAAACGACTTCGTGCTGATGAACTACGTATGAATATGAAGGAATCATTAACTAATATTCCAACTCAATTTGTGTTAAGAAATATTTCAACTCCATCTGTGTTAAAACGAAAATAGAAAGATGAAGGTGACAAACTTGCCTCTAAGTAAAACAAAACATTACGATTACAAGCAAGAACAGTAATTATCAAAACAAAAAAGTGATCTATTAGCAAACTCAAAAGTTGTCAGTACAGAAAATTAAGAAAAGTGAAGAAACATCAAAATACCACATGCTCTATCTAGTAATCCCCTCAAACTCAATTTTGATTACAACATTTCTAATACAAAGCAAGTATAAAAAATAAATAAAAAAAATGATGTACTAATATTCCGAAAACCAACTACACCCTATGAGACTGCTGTGTATTATCAATAATTCCAAGCTAACCTACAAATCATTTCCAGTCTAAACCCCTTGCAATACAAAGAGGAAATAGTGCCTTTATTTTCCAAGATAAAGCAACTTGTGAATTGGAAACGCACATGTCTATAGAGGATCCATCAAAAATGAAGAATATTGATAAAAAATGGCTGAAAAGGAAGAGATGGATTAAAACTATAGAAGAAATCACTAGGAAAATGAGGCTACAGCAGATTTCGTGAAACGGACAAAAAGAAATTCAATATGGTGGTATCGCAATATGATTATTAGCCTTATAAAATCAATGAACGATAAGAATCGTATGGAAACTAAAATGGTAAAACGGAGAGCTAAATTGAACAAAAACATGTGAAGAAAGTGAAAATATAGATTTTTATGATCCTTTTGACATTCATAAAAATACACATATAAATATATTTTGAATCAAATATATTGAACTTGTCTAATTTAAAGGTTTATATAATCTAATGAAAGATAAACTTTGAAACATAAATTTCAAAACTAAATGACTGACACTATGAACTATATATGTAGCATGAAATTATATAATTTAAGATAATTTGAAATATTCTCTGAAATTACTTTGTCAATAATGAATTATGAAAGAAATTTATCCTTTTAACAATGTATTAATATTATATAAATATTTAAAGCAATAATATGTATAATAAACCAGATAATTGATCATGAAATAATGAATTAATAATGTATTGATAAAAACAAATCATTACATTTCTTCTTATTTTGGTCGATTACGGGAGCTTATGTTATGTCACATAGAATATGATTATGAATATTGCTAAATACTTTTCATGATTTGTGATTTTATTCATTATTTTTATATAAAGTGTTATTTACTTCTTCAAGAGCTCAATATGAACCCAAAACAATCGTTTTACGTAAAGAAATCATTTTCTGTTGGTTCTGAGCGAGCTATAGTATGTAGTATTTTTGGTGTCCGTTAGATGCACCATTTGCTTTTCAATTAAGTTATACGACGGAATCTTTAATAAATGGAATGTAATATTACTTATTCATTAAATGAGCTTGAATATTCTTTTAATCAATTTCCTAATTTTAAATGGTTTCTTTTTTATATTTATGTATAATCTGTAAAAACTGGATTTGTTCAAATGTGAATCTGCGATGAGTACGATTGATGTCTTACTTTGAATAGACATAAACAGATACAGATGATGGAAAAACTCTTTCACAGTTTGTTGATTACATTAATAAACATTACATTAATACATTTACCACGTTATTTTATTATTAAGTCCTCTTGTGAGCTTCAGCCCTTTTCTTGGAGGAAAATGTGATTCGTTTGAATAGCTATAGGCTATCATAATCGTACCATATAAAGTTACCTGGCAGGATTACTACGTACGTTATCCGCAGTCTCCACTACACCTGCCAGACTTGGAGCACCTGTAGGTATCTATCTATGTTACACTTTCTTCGATGACAGTTTTTGTTACCGACATACAATTATTTAGTTTTAACTTCTATAGTGAAGAGTTGGAGTTACTGGTCTTCCGCCAGGCCCCTCCCCAGGTGGCGGATAGGGGAATGCCGACCAGATATGGTGGGTACCTGAAATATTCCGGGGCGGACCTAAACCAGTACTGCTGCCTTGCAGTTAGTAGCGGGATCTACAAAGACTAGTGGAAGATAACCCTGAACAAAAATTTCATGGTGGGGAAGCAGCATCACCATTACCACTCTGAGGCTGAAGATGAATGACATCGGCAAGGTTCAGAGATGGACAGAGGGCGGCATCTTGAATGTCTACCTTTACTGCGAGATCGTAGAGCTGACAACTCTACACCGCTAAAACATGTCAAGAAATAGTAAAAGATGGTTCATGGATTCTCCTGGGGTAAAACATTCCGGAGGTAAACTAGTCCCTCATTTGGATCTCCCGGCTGGGACTGCTTCACGGGGATCTATGAACGTGATTAAGAAAGACCTTAGAATAGGAACGTGGAACGTACGAACATTATATCAAACGGGCCCGGTTCGGGTGGCTGTAAGCGGGACCGAGAAGTACGAACTAGACATATTAGCGATACAAGAAGTTCGGTGGGAGGGTCAAGATAGCATTCAACAGGGCAAGTATACGTTCTACTACGGGGAAACACAGTCTCACGATTTCGGAACAGGGTTCCTCATTAATAATAGTATCCTTTAGGCGGTTCAGAATATAGAGTTCGTAAACGAAAGACTATCGTACGTTACGATACGTACTCGATGGGGCAACACGGTTTTATTAAACGTCTATGCTCCAACCGAGGTGGCTATAGATAACGACAAAGATATATTCTACGATGAGCTAGAAATATTGTTTGACCGAATGCCGAAGTATAATTCGAAAATTGTGTTGGGTGATTTCAATGCAAAGGTAGGGAGGGAAGAAAAATATAGACCTACTATAGGCAAATACAGTCTTCACGAAAAGACCATCAACAATGGAGAAAGACTGATAACTTTCGCGATTTCAAAAAGCTTACTGGTAAAGAGCACGTCCTTTGAGCACAAAGACATACACAAATACACATGGGTATCTCCGGACGGCAAAACTCTGAACCAGATCGATCACGTATTAATAGACAGACGAATACACACCAACATAATGGACGTTAGGTCGTACAGAGGAGCGGAAGGTGACACCGACAATCAATTAGTGATCACAAAAGTAAGGGAAAAGTTATACATCGCGAACAGAGAAAGCAAGGGATCGAAACAACTGAAATTTGTTAAAAGCAGATTACCAACTCGAACTCTCAAATAGGTTCGAAATCTTATCCGAATCGAGTAATAATAATGATGATATTAATAATGGAATTGATGTAAGTAAGATGTGGGAGGCAATTCGTGAAACAATTAAGAGCTCAGCGAAGGAACGCGTAGGTGAGAAGAAACAACAGAAAAACAAACCTTGGTTTGATAAAGAATGCATTAAACTTCATGAGGAACGGAAACAAGTAAGGCATCGATGGCTAAGTAATAAAAGCGAAGCAAATACCAACCACTACACTAACGTGAAACGAGACGCCACAATCGGGTTCAGAAACAAAAAGTGAGAATATCTGACGAAGAAGATTCAGGAAATTGAGAAGAACGGACAGACAAATAACATAGGAGATCTATACAAAGGGGTAAACTCGTTAATAAAAGGTTACCAGCCGAGGTTAGGAATGATTAGAAATTAACTTGGAGATCTTCAGGCTGATGCGACTAAAAGTGTCGATGTGTGGAAAAGTTATTTCGACAAACTTCTCAATGTGCACAGCG
>JAGDQP010061867.1:1529-11967 GCA_022664845.1 Lepisma saccharinum
GTAATTAAATCATGGAGTGAATTTGTGGGTCGTCTATATTTTTTCGTCCAAGAAACTCTTGTTGCAACTTGTTTCGTACATTCATTCAAGGAGGGGTGTCTCAAATAGCCACCTGTCAATCCACGGAGTGAATTTGTGTGTCGTCTATAGAATTCAAGCAATAACCAAGTGTTCAATTAATGCGTAATTAAATCATGGAGTGAATTAGCAGGGTAACTCTACTCAACTTCTCACAATTGAACTGTAAGATTTTAATGATTTTATCCTATTTAATACTTAAAATACAAAATTCTATCAGAATAACTTTTCTGAAGAGGGTATTTGCACACCTCCGACGGTATTTTTTAGTCTTTACAGTAACATAAGACTATTTCAGTGTTATAGCTATTGTTAGGAAGTTTCCGGTGTCATATTTCTTGTACTTTTGGAGGGGGGTAGCACAGGCGGTCCTGGTCCCCTCTGAAAGAAACACTGTTCAAGCGTATGAGCGGCAGGGTACTTTTTTCTTTAAAAATGCACCACTGCAGGATATCCTTCCCTACCCTGCCACCATTATCATGGATTTTGAGATGGTGGCAAGGCATTCAGTCAAGACAACGTTTGGAAATTCTAGTTGTGTACAAGGCTGGTTTTTCACTTGGTCCAATCAACGTGGAGGAAGATCCAAGAGCGTAACTCTACAAGTTCAATGTGAATTTTCATCTGTCATATGAAAAACTGAACGGATTGGTATTTCTTCGTTTTTTCCTACAACAGGATGAGCTGCAAGTACTTGGATAAGAGACTATGTAACATCAGGTGATGCAAGTACTTAGGGAATTGACTATAGAACACGCATTAGATTACATTGATCGCACCTACGTCTCTGGTACGTTCCGGTGTGATCGAGCGCAAGGACCACGTACATTCGTTTCGAAATTTTCCTCCTCTTATTTGCTCCAGTAGCGTGGAATGTTCATAGCACAATAAACAACATATGCAAATCATGGAACCAAAAGTTTTCACGGAGAATTTAAAGGGTGGCCCAGGTCACGAAATTTCCTATTTATATAAAAGCAAATTTTCATACGCGGCCAAGAAAATATTATAGGTGCGAAATTATTTTAGGAGGGGCCCAGTTCCCCTAAGCCCCATTAGCTACGAGCTTGCTCTATATTCAGTGACAAAATCGCATATTTGTCAATTCCTCTATTCTGTGACAATATATATATATATATATATATATATATAGAGAGAGAGAGAGAGAGAGAGAGAGAGAGAGAAAGAGAGAGTTCATTGGTCATCACTGAAATTACAAATTCCCAGGGGGCACGAAAGTTTGCTTTCGCACACAGCGCTATTTTATATTTTGTCAAGCTGAGCCGATTTGTACGCATATTGTATGGATAGAGTCACTAGACATACCCTTATCCTGGAAATTAAATTAATCCAATTGCGAAATGCAGGTTATATTTTCAGAGCCTTCCAGATTTCCGAAAGCTCTTAAAATACGAACTAACTTCGCAACTAGAAAAATTCGTCTGTCTTCTTTGAATTCAATGAAAACTAAGGTTTTAATGTTCACACAATAAAAAAAATAATTAATAATTATTATAGAAAATCATAATTTTTATTACAAGGAAGTAACTTTCTTTCTTTGACGACCGATAAAATGTAAAAAGCTATTCATTTAACTGTCACACGTGTCTTTCATGAAGTTCAGTTACCGGAAGTTGAATGTTCAATAAACATTCAATCAACCTTCGTGACTGATATAAAAATAACAATTTTTAGGTTTGATTCTATACTCACTAAGTGCGATTGTAACTACCAACGCCTTACCTGGCTATAACTGTAGGAACACTATACAGAGGTGCTCTTTAACCTTTATAAATATCCGCTTCTTACCTGCTTGTTTGACCATGAAGACTCTAGTGGCAGCTTTAGTTCTGATAGCTACCTTGCTTGCGTCTTTTGTTACAACAGCTCCGATGGAAGGTCCTGATGGTAATCATTTTTAAATACTTTTATGCCTTGGGAGTAAAGTTTGGTAACCCACAAAACTACAAAGCTGAGAAAAACGCAATTGAAAATGTATATATCTGTAATAAACATGGTTTCTGCAGACATAATGTTAGACATGTTGCTTATGAATACCGTCTGACGAATCAAGATTGCACAACAGCGGAACACCTCGCAAACACCGGATCCAAAACTCTGTTTCAAACGGTGTGGGTTATCAAGTTTTTACTCCCGAGACGCTCAATTCTAATTTATGGTAATTTGTAAGTTCTAGTTTATCGCGGAAAACAATAGTTTTGTTTGCTTCCAGCATATACCAGGGTACATAATCAAATTTACCAGATATGGTATAAAGTTTAGACTACACATCACTGAATGTTAGAACCAGTCTTGTTGTCAGTTCAAGAGACAAGCTTCAAATCAACTAGATCCTAAGCTTTGCTTGGGAAAACTTTCTTATGTAAGTTTGCGGTGAGTTTACATTTGTTTTGCCCATATAACTAGTTAGCTTTCCAAGAAACAGGCAATTTGCATATTTCGAAAAGTCAGCTTAATTTGAAATATCCGCAATTTCATTATGTTATTGACGAATATTTCTTTAAATTATTAACACCTGAACGAGATGGTGAGCTCGTAGAGGCGGAACCTACAGCTTTTGTTCAAGTGGGTTGCGAAATGTCTCAATTCAATTTATCCCCACAGTTTTCAGCGAGGGACCACAGGCACATAGAATAAATCGTTCGGTCACTTTCGGCCCCAGGATTTAAACAATTTGTACTAAAAAGTAAAAAGTAATTTTGTTTATGCATGACCAAAAAGAAAAGCACGTAAGGGGGAAAGTTTTCATATACAGTCACTTTATAAATTCTTAAACTGACGTGCCCCATGCTTTCCTATTTAGTCATGCATAAACAAAATTATTATTATTATTATTATTATTATTATTATTATTGCTTTTGTACGAATTGTTTAAGAAAAATATGTCTTTAAAAAGTTTTTTTATTATTCTTTGAGTTATTTCTGTTTTCGGGTACTTTTTTGCAAGCTAATGTTTTGGTGACCCAAATCCTAAACCTGTCAAACGCAAGATCGTTGCAGGCTAGTACTTATTTTGGGATAAAGAAGCCTATATTAAAAAAAGAACATTAAAATATGCTTTTAAAATATATAAATATATGAAAGTAACAATGGAATATTATATTGTCATCCGACTTACGTCGCTGTGCAAAATTTTATCATTGTATGACGTCGGGAAATGAGTTAGCGTTACAAGATTTGAGGACACCATGAACCATTGTGAACTAAAGAAAAGAATGTAAAAATAGTTTAAAATTAGATTGAATTTAATAATAGCTTTTAGGCATCTTTATCTCACTTGTGAGACCAGAATAGGGTAAGGAGAGAGGAAGTTGTAAAGAAAACGGTCAGGGGCTAGTTTGAAGGTTCTATCCCGCGGGGTTAGCTTCGTGTGACTGAGGAAAATTCCTGGAAAGCCTGTCAGGACGGCTGGTTGCTTCGCTTCAATCCAGGATCTTCCGAATTTGAAGGCAACGCTCTATCAAGCGAGTTATGATCGAAGGATTAAAGCAATTTTCAATAACTGCAAGCTTGGTACGCAGAATCTTGGTTCAATTTATTTTCTATGGGATGAATAGGAAGTAATATCGCAGAAAAATGTGAAAGAGCGTGCTCAAATCTCAAATCTATGACCTAGATGTTATGAGTAAAGCAAGAACAATGGATAATTCTAATTTTCTTCTGGTAAAATCCGAAAATAAAGACCTAGATGTATAAATAACTTTACTTAGAGAACCAGTAAGGGCAGTACTCTAGTCCACCTACTCAAGCAGAAACATATCACACAGCTAACATTATGCCCTTGTACATAATGTAGAAGGGTGCATGTAAACTTATATTCTAATCACCGTAAAGTCAGAAGAAATAAAATGGGAAAACAAGATTGGACCATACATTCTTCTACTTTATATGCGCAAAAGGACATAATGTCAATAATAGTAGGAGTAGCTGCACTACAGTATTACCTTTATTCCTACACAACGTCTTTGGATTGGAACATGATTTTGATCAGCTTTATTCACCCCTAACACACATGTATTCTTGTCTATGTATCTATTTTTTTCTCAATGTATTCTTTGGACAAGGGCTAGGTGGCAGAGCAGCCATAGGCTGAACCTCGCCCGCTTAAATAAAAAAAAATTCAATTCAATTTCAATTCAATTCAATACATGTAAAACTTTGTACAGTTATTTTTGACAAACTATTTACATTCATTATTGTTTCTCTTACTGTTTAGGACGTGCTCTTAGGGTACGCCGAGTAACATGCGACGTACTAAGTGTGACCTTACCTGTAATCACATTTAATCACGCCGCTTGCGCATTGAACTGTTTGACGATGGGAAGAGCAGGAGGAAGATGCGTGGATGGTGTTTGTCACTGCAGAGATTGAAATCAACTTTACAAACTGCAATTGGACGGATAACAATAGTTTTGTGACTTTTGTCTTAAAAAGATGTTCATACTTTGAAATGTTTATTGGTATACTCAATGATGTATGGTAAGTTTATTGTATTTCGGTATTATAGCACAAAAGCAGCCAATTTTCTGGAATTAAAAAGATAATCCATGTTCATTATGTTGCTAAAACCATTTATTTCCCAAAACCGAACTACTGTACATAGTCGGGTACATCCCAGTGATGGCTCGTGACACAAATAACAGGTAATAGGCGAAGTTCTATCAACACATTTCTACTATCCTTGTTCGTTAACATGTATTCTGGAATTTCTGTGCTTAGACAATATAGTGATAATGCCACTGCCCGATCTGAAATGATGTTGACTGACTTTCTGGCCCAATTAATACTTATTAATGCCTATTTAGTTAATGTATATCAAAATAATAGGTGAAGGTGAACTTCGCCAACTTCACCTGATGAGCCGCCACTGGTACATCCAATACGAAAGAAAAGATGAGATTGTTAATTGAAACAGAAATGAATACTAACAGCAAATTATTACTAGCTCATTCAATGAAGATAATATTTCTAAACACGATACAAATAAAAGTAAAAAGAAGTTGTAAATGAAAACCGAGACGATAAATAGATCTCAAATTAAGTTACGAATCAGTTAAGTTCGAGCAGTAAGTAGAGTCAAAGAACGAGAAACGAAAGATATGACTTCAGAGTCATCCAGTGCGAGCCCAGTGATTATTGTGCCATATACAGTTCACTGCTCGATCGGCTGACAAAATACATGAAAAGATGACAATTAAAAAAAAAATCAAATATAATTTGCATTTCTTACATTTTAAACCGAGCGCCTGTAACTCACCTCATGTGCAAGTGGCCGCTGAACCTTGTCGGTTCGCTGTAGGTTACGGCGACATGGCCGTTGCTCGGAGTCGCTAGCGGTTGATCAGCGAAACGCGAGCGGTGACAGCTTCTTCGGCAAAATAGTGGCTGGCTTTTTCGGACTATCGAAGACTACATCGCGATAGCTACTAAGTTGAACTGATGTCGGATATGTGCGCTGGGCCGACGACAGCTACCGCCATCGTACCGTCGTCGAAATTGTCGGCGGCTAAATTGGTACTTCCGACGTACTGCCGTCTTTATGCCACCAGCGGCCTGATGTCGGCATACATGTCTCTCCTATTTTCCGTGATCGCATTTCTTCAACACTACAGCCTCGTAACGCATAGCAGATGATCACAAGATGCCCCTCGTAGGATAGTGGTTCAAGCGACAGTGTGTTAAAGCAGATCATAAAGTTACAGGGCTCGATTTGTCGGGGGAATGCCTGGAATTTTCCCTGGTCCGTGAAGATTTGATCCCTGGTTGTTGATTCCGAATATCATCCCAACCAGGGATAAAATCTTCGTATTCTGTCCAAATAGGTAGTATTTTGAAACTTACCAGCAACCACTAATTTTAGGATCCTCCCTTCGTAATTTATAATAAATTGAACACTGCAAGGTTGCATATTCAAATCCAGCCAGAGACAAGTGCAAACCTTAAAAGCTATTAAGGAATTAAAGTCCATTATGCATAAGGGAATAGAGATAAAATGTAATCACGATCATATTTTCTAGTAATATTATTAAAATATTCTTAAATTCGTTTATTAAAACAGTACATTTGTGTCAGTATAACGCGTCAGCGGCCCACCACCCTACACCCGGCAGCACTTAGGACAAGGACGGGATGTGACTTTTTGTTATCCCAACTACCTCTCTGTATTGTTTGCAATTTGCAGTTCGGATTTTTTTCGTGTCGTATGTTTTCCGCAGACGGTTATGCCGTCTCTTCTGTATAGTTTTGTCAGGGTATCTGTATTTTAATGTACATTTATGGTCTATGTGAATTTGGCGTATATTTGGTATTTATGGTCGGGCTAGTCTATTGTAAAGTTTCACTGTTGGATTTTTAAACTTCTGATGGATAGATGTCTCTGGTATGCTCAGGTGAGGGGTATCTCTTGAGGACCTGTAGGTTCAGAGCTTCCTCGTAATCGCTGTGTACTCTGTATATTTCCAACAAGTGATGTAACGGTGGATGTTGGTATCTCGGTTTGCAGTCTTGCAGTGCATCGATGTGGATTGTATCCAATAGCGCTGGGTGTGTGCAAAGCCAGCGTTTTGAAATTGGGTTAGTCTTAGCTTCTCTAGGTGCTCCAGTATGTGCGGAAATGTGAGTAGTGCCTATAAGATGCGAGTTGAACTTGGAAGCTTGATGCGGTATGCCAGACGTAGTGCGTGACGTACTAGTATACAAAGGCGGTTATAATAATCGTTGTTTGCGGCAATCCAGGCTATGTGACCATATGTGATGCATGGGCGGACAAGTATCTTATAAGTATGTAGGATGGTGTCTGCTTTAAGTTCCCAGTTTGTTCCTGCTAGTCTCTTTAGTAATCGTAGGCGGTTGGTGACTTTGGTGTTCAGATGGTTCATATGTGCTTTCCAGTTAAGATGTTTGTCAAATGTGACTCCTAGATATTTTACAGATGTGTGTGGGCTAATACGTGTGATATTCACGTGTAGCGCTAGTTTAGTTGGATTCTGTCTGACTTTTGATCTTGTTTTGAGTGGCTGGATGACAAGTGCTTGCGTCTTTTGCGCATTTATCGTGAGTCGCCATTGTACACACCATTTGTAGAATGCATCTATAGCACTTTGCAATAGTCGGTTTATCTGCTGTATAGTTTGGCCACAGACGAGAAAGGCAGTATCATCTGCAAAGGTGAATGTATATACTGGTGATGGTGGTGTGGGCATGTCTGTTACGAGTAATATATATAGCAATGGAAACAGTGCGGATCCTTGAGGTACACCTGTTAGCGGAAATATTGGATATGATAATGAATTATTGATTGTCACGTATGACATACGGTTTGTCAGAAAATGGTAGACCAGTCTGGTGTATGCTGCTGGGAGTTGAAAGTTGTATAATTTATAGATTAGGCCATTGCCGTTCGGAATTGGTCAGTCCTGAACTCGGTCAAACTTTTAATATTCATGCATGAAATAGTTAATTTTACTACGTTTTAAACATTTAATATACTTTCGAAACAATATGTACAAATGAAAATAGCTGTAAACAATAAAACTATATGAAAGCAATGTAAAATTATTCAAAAATAGCCATTACTCGAAAAATTCTTTTACCTCGACAAGTTCAAATGTTTTCCTGCCATCTATTGAGCACCAAATATATAACTGGTTAATGTCAAATAATACAGAGTTAGATGAAGTTTTAAGTAGATCATTATAAGCTGCTTGAAACTTCATTTAACTCAATAAAACTACTTTCCCGACGAGAACTTACTCACTACTTGAAATTGTAGAGCAACTGTAGCATTTCTAACCAGTGGCATTATTTCAGTTTTTGCTTCGGGGGGGGGGGGAGGAGATCAATTAGTAAATACCTTATATATCACTTAGCGCATCTATTTCCAAGCGTAGTTTTTACTTCATACTCTGCATTTTCGTAATCAGTGATTCCGCCTGAAGGGGGTGTCATCCCCCAAATCCTCGAGAGCACCCCTAATGTTAATACGGTCAAAAATCGACAGAAACCGTGCAAAGTTCCACTTACACCATGCCAATTTTGTTTTTACACTTCCCAAACTGAAATTGTTGTTAATATGAGATAGCTAACTCATATCTGACATAAAAAATAAGGAAATTTTACTTGTTAACTTTTTGTAAAATGTTATTTACAGCAGATGAGAAAACTCTAACGTATCAAGTTTCTTGGCGTCATTTTAGCAATCATTAACAAGATCGTCGATAGAATTTTTTTAACCTCTTTCCGCTCCAAATCATCAACGAAGAGAATCGATTATAGGAAATTCACGACCGAAAGTAGTTTTTCAGACTTTTTAGAACAGAAAAATATTATTCGTTAAAGACAGTGGTGATTGGTAGTGACAAATAGCCGATGAAAGCAGCCTTCTATACTGTGGATGTATATTGAGCTCAGTGTCTTGAGGTAAATAAGTTATCATCGAAATAGAAAAAAAAACTATCGTTTAGAGTGTTGTTGTGGGTAACAGAAACTCCTCAAGAACTCAACCAACCAACTGACGACATTCTGCATAATGTCACAGACAGAGGCGGCGTTAGGTGAGCGCGGGGCCTAGGGCAATAATGACCCCGCGGTGCCAAAGTACAAGCAAAAATCGCTGAACGCCAAAATGTTACATCTAAAGCCGATAAAGCAGTAAGCAACTTCCCCCTAAATGCTTCCTCTCACTTCTTCCTTTCATTCCTAACCCTAAATTTATTACTAAATATTCTCTTTTTTAATCAACAACGGTTTCTTATGGAAAAAAAATCCGACATAATTTATTTAAAGAAAGTACAATATATTTTAAAAACTGCATTGCTAATTACAAGTGCTTCTTTATTCATTTCCATTTCACATTACATTTCGCATGGAAACTATACAAACTAGTTTAGTTGTAAACTTTTTTTTACAAATCAACTTTTATATCATTGAGTAAGAAAAATATCAATTCGGAGCGCGGGGCCTCCCTAAGCGCGGGGCCTGGGGCGGTTGTCCCAGTTGCCACCCCCAAACGCCACCTCTGGTCACAGACAAAGTAAACATTATGGGTGGCAAACCTCCAAAACAGGTAATACCCCACATTTACTCACCTTCGGAAGTAAAATATTCTCAAACCTAAATGTTCACAGAATTACATTGCGTGCGTTACTTTGCTGAGCTGCCTGAGGTACATTAAGGAAGTGATGCTTTCCTGAAGCTAAGGAAAATAAAAATGTTGGTACGATCCTAATCAGGGGCATATAAGTGTACTATCTGCTTTATGTTCACATAGTGTACAGGATACAGCATGCTTCATCTTGTCCTAAGCGTGAATAATCGGAACTGTTTAACCTTTCCGGTCCGAAGACTTTTTGTATCGTTGATTGAAGATCACTTGGACTGACTGTAGATCTGGTTATAATTGGCACAAAGGAGTAAAAGAGTCAATCATTTTTGTCAAAACACAAGAGGATAAAATGGCATCTTTATCGTGGGGCTAACTTCTACAACGAGTGAAAGGGGGCAAAGAGCTGTTCAGAATCATTTTTAGAAAAGTGATTATGGTTCACAGTTTGAGAAAGAAAGAATCAAAGGAAGACCGAAACAAAGTTGTATGAATCCTATTTAGTTGGTTGTTTAGTGATTATTCATGGCATTTAGCGCAAAACGCAACTATTCGTACAGCAAATGTTATTGTCAGTTCTTCTATTTAAAACTTAAAGAAGGTTGCTTTCCTTCTGCAGCTTCACTCGTGCGTAAGAGCCCTCCATTGGAGATCAAGTAGGTGTGCTTGAGCATAGAATGGCGTCCAATTCTGCGTTGCTGTCTGTCTTATAATCCACGCTCTCCAGCTAAAACTAGTATCCCTGCATCTCTGGCGATATAAAGCAAAGGATGGACTTTCTATTTCACTTTTCCTGTGTTTTACCATTTTAATAAAAATATCTGTGTTCTCGCGGAGCTGCAGGGGGAGGGAAGCAATTTCGCGGCATACTAGTGTGCCAGTGCACACCCTTTGAGAACCCTATTATGATAAGTCTAATCAATGTTGGACGAGCGCCGCAAAGGGCTTCTCGGATATCCAATTGTAACTCCATGCAGACGTAACACATAATTATTCTTGAGCAGCACTGATATCAAAGGAAAAGAGTATATAGATATAAACTTCTTTACAGAAGACGAAGATAAACGCACGACTTAAAAACGCATTATAAATAAAAATAAAAACGTTTCTTAAAGCCTTTTTACACATTTTCGATTGTTTGTATGAGGTCGGCGCGAAATGAATTACTATTACAGGCAATTAACACTCACTAACCTGCATTGCCTAGCATGGTACCAGTAGCTGTTTTAGTTAAAAAAA
>JAGDQP010061868.1:0-11967 GCA_022664845.1 Lepisma saccharinum
TTGTGTAATGTATATACTCGCTTCGCCTCATTGGGGCGCTGCCCCCAGAATTCCAAGATGGCCTCGCTGGGGCGCACCCCTTTATTGCAATCAGGCTCCAGCTGGGAACTATAACCTAGTAGGGGAGACGAGCCGAATTTATTCTAACCTACTCGTAATGGTACACCTTCATACCAAATTTCGTTTCTCTAGCTTCAGTCGTTATAAAGTGGGGCTTAGGCGGGCATTTTGGATAAAAGATGGACACATTTTTAACGTTTTCTTATATTTTCGTGACATACTCGTGATGATACACTGTCATACCAAATTTCATTTCTCTATCTCGAACGATGTGAAAAATGGTATTTCAGCTGCCATTTTGAATCAAAGATGGTGAATTTTTTAAAACGTTGTTATGTTTTCCTAAACTACTCTTGATAATACATCATTATGCCAAATTTCGTATCTCTGGCTCAAGCAGTTGGAAAATGGATTTATGACGCCCGCCATTTTGGATCCAAGATGGCGTCTTTAGAGATATTTTGTAATATTTTCATAATCTACAAATAATGTTGTACTGTCAAACTAAATTTCATTATTCTAGCGGCAGCCATTTAGGCTGTGTATTCTTTAAAAGTTTAGT
The DNA here is from genome assembly GCA_022664845.1 of Lepisma saccharinum. Lineage (NCBI taxonomy): Eukaryota > Metazoa > Arthropoda > Insecta > Zygentoma > Lepismatidae > Lepisma > Lepisma saccharinum. The sequence goes on from JAGDQP010061868.1 coordinate 623, forward strand.
TTTGGCGGCCATTTTGAATTCAAGTTGGCGACTTTTTCAAATTTTTAAAAAGTTTTCTTAATTTGCTACCAATGATGTAGTTTCATACCAAATTTCACTGTTCTATCTTTAGCCGTTAAGGCTGTGTATTCTTTGAAATTTTAGGTTTTTCGGCCATTTTGAATCCAAGATGGCGACCTTTTCAAAATGTCGGAATTTTTCCTGTATCTACTTATCATCCTCTACCTTCATACCAAATTTCATGTTTCTAGCTTACTCCAAACACCCTAAACAATATGATGAGTGAGTCAGTCAGTCAGTCAGTCAGTCAGTCAGTGAGTGAGTGAGTGAGTGAGTGAGTCAGTTAGCCTAAAATGTGCAATTTCAGGGGTCCACAACTAGAACATCGTTTGAGATACGAATATGAAATTTTGTACATCTGCACATATTTACCATATCTCCTTAACGGCAAAAGCTCATATTCCTATCTTTAACATCTTTTTTCTTACGGGGCCCCCAAATCGTCGATTTTGCCATAAACTCTTGTTCCTGTATAACATGCTTCTGGCAGTGCTAACGTTTTCTGACGTGAAGAACTTGGCTCATGCACTGCCGTGCATGTTGATGCAGATGAGCTGAATATGTGAAGAGTGAAGTCTATGATGTGAACAAATAAACACTACAGAGTTTTAATATATACACTTAAACAGTAATATTATACTTATTCGGATATATAGAAATAATGTTTAACATTTCGATTGGCTTGCGCAACCAATAAAAATTGTTCTAAAATTATGAAATTTTACGTGTGAGTTCAATTTGGGTAAAGAAACAAATTTTAGGTGTGGCACAAGTGAAATTCGACCAAAAAATTCTCCCATTATATTTGAACCACAGACGTATTAATAAAATATTTTTTACAGAGCAGTAAACTCACACAGATAACACAAAAAATACCTTTTATTGTGCTATCTGTGTGCTTAGTACTAAATAAAAATTAATTTAAGAACTTAAATACGCACTACTGTATTTGAATGTGGTATTATACGTATTTGCCGCTTTTCTGACACTAACACTTACGTAATGTTAAATATACACATAACACTTGAAAAAGCTTCTTCGCAACTTCTGTTGGAAGAAAATAAGAATAATTACATTTCAGTGCAAGCTGGTAGAACAGTGAATCCAAAATGGTGGCCAGGCGTGTTGGATAGTGAATCCAAAATGGTGGCCAGGCGTGTTGGATAGTGAATCCAAAATTGGACTAGACGAATCAGACAGTGAAACCAAAAGACGGACAGTTGCTTCATAGAATGGATTTAGAATTGCTGAAAATATTATCATAAATTGCCTTCACTAATTGGATTCACTATTCTACCAGTTGTGTACTGAAACGTGATGCAGTTATCATTTTTTTTAAATGCCTCTCAATTGAATCGCTGAATTGCTGAGTCTCTTAATTGAACAAATGAACTACACGTATCCTATTGCACTACCAAGTTTTGTTGGTATCGGTTGAACCAATAAGTTGTAGGAACTCATTAACATGTACTCGGGTCTTGTAATCATGGATCAGCTACTTACAAAATGTATTATTTACTTCCCAAGCAGTGTTCAATGGTGAGAAAAAGTTTGCAGAAATACAAACATTATGTTTCAAAAGAGGATATTTTGCTCCAAATGCTGGAATGAACATAGTTTACTTTTCTTATTTTCTCCCTAAAGTACACCAAGTCAAAAAAGCTGAACTCCAGAATATAGTACCTGATTTTTAATAAATTACTGAAAATCATTTGACGTTACACGAGGTTGATTTTAATATGGAGTAACCTTGATGTCTCTACAATGTTTATGTAAGCGTAATATATATTTTCCTTGGTTTCTAATGTTTCTCAAGTGAAAGAAACTTCACTCCAAACTTGAAAATGTAATGCTGAAAATCATATGATAAAACTTTTGGTAAACTTTATTTTATATGGGCCAGTCTAGTTAGTAACTGTTGACTTCGGCCTGTCACGATTATCTGTCACGTTCCCCTGCCGGGCCTTCGAGTCGTGGCCTAACGTAGTATACCGCACGGCTACCCGGTCGGCAAAATCATATGATGTTAGACTAGACCTGGCACCTCTATAATACTTACATGAGCGCAATATTTGTCTAATATTCTCCATGCTTTTTAAGTAAAAAAAAAAAAAAAACTCACGTGGGAATCTGAAACGTAAAACTTTACTTTCAATATTTTTTTTAAGTTAATGCACATTATGTACCAGGCGAATATCCGAAGGGAATTCAACATGACTGATACCTTGACAAAATATGTAAAATTGATTTGTACTAAAACGAAGTTTCTGTACAATAAATTGTACATTTTCATGAGGAATACTGTAATAAACATACCTGCTAACATGAAAAACGCAGAGTTTAGAGATCCAACCCAAGCTGTGGCAGATCTTGATTCTTTAAATACGTCTAATAAGATTACGTAATACATGCTGAAAGTGTAGAACAGTCCTGGCAGAGAGGAAACAAGAAATGTGTTAATAAAGTTTACGTTATTACGCTAATACAAATACTTGATTAACCTCTCTTTGTGTGACAATATTGTGTTCTAACAAAGTTTTCTTAATTGCGAAAATTGAATGATATTACAACTAATCTTCATACAAGATCTTAAATAGGTGAACATAATTTGCGATTGGATAAAAAAGTAAAACGATATTTATTTTGTAAGATCGTGTAAAACAGAACAATAATAATAATGAGATTTGCTTTGGATTAGAATTTAAGTTCAAATGATAGAAAATTAAACTTAGATGAACAAGAATTGAAATAAAAAAAACTGTAGAAATGAAACGTATCTTAATTAAAATTTGGAACATCAAAATTGTTTAAAAATAAATATATAGTTAATGTTTGTCATAGGTAAATAAATAAAATAAAATAAAATAAATAAATAAAAGAAAATAAATTCCTTAATCAATTCAGTATGTACTGTTACTACTGTTCAACCACACTATTTTCAACTAAATTTACACAATTTTGGTGATATGTTTAGGACTGTATACTTAATGAAACAATATATGTGTCCATAATTAAAGCAACATCTATTCTCTCAATACTTTTAAATTTTCTTAATTAAGCACCGCAAAAAGATATTGTTACTCCAAGTTTAAAGAAGACTGAGAATTGGATAGGCACGAGGATACCGAGATAACATTCTGAAATATTGTGTGAGAACAAACTTTGGAGGAAAATAAAAGATTATTAAATTAATTAAGAAATAAATTAACTAACGTTTCTCCTTTTATTTTAAGACATACACATTAATTACGGTGATATTTTCGGTTTTAATTCTATTCAAATGCCACATTCTCACAATGCTGCCAAATGGCTGCTAGTTCAATTTCTAAACCGATTTAATTTACGCTTAAACATTCTCAAAATAAACTGTTGGCAATTATACTGAGCATATTGGCTACATATGTTCAAATACGTTTAAATTTGTGCTATTGGAAATGTATATAAACAGAAATATTTTGTTATACCACATGCTGAAATTATAATTTAATGATAATAAAATGTTTACAATACGCTCACTATTTCATGTGTTATTATAATAAAATTTATCATCATGAAAAGATTGTAAAGGACTTTTGTAACCACTTAAACATCTTTGAGTTTATTATTTGCACAGAATCGTTCCCATTGTAAACCTGTTCTTTTATCTTATTTTCGGAGATTTTCAGTTTATTCTTGTAGTATAAAATAAAGGTTTCAAAAGAAATACAAACACTAATAAAGGAGGAAAAAGATTCAAAAGTGAAATGTGGACACTTAACAAAAATAAATATATAAAATAAAGAATAATTCTTTGCTATCATAATAAACACCTTTGATAAGAACATCTCGAAATCTAATGATGTAGTGAGATTATTGCATTAATATAGCTTTTTGATGTTAATGAACACATAAACTGCTTCATATACAGTAGTAAACAGTACATGAAACAATAATTTCCATAAAGTTTATTTTCCATTCAAACTTTTGTTATTCTCGTTCATAATGACAACACACTCGTTCAGACACACACACACACACCTATATACACACACAGACACACCTACACATTCACAAACACACACATACACACTACACACACAGAGATACACCCTCTCCATCTCTCACAAACTCACATTCATTACGTTTATAACCACGTGACAGAATTTTATTTTAGGAGCAGGAAGGCATCTCTATGTTTTCTATGAAATTAAGAACCTATTTCAGTTACTATTTCATGAGAACTTTTCAGGATTTTTGGAATTTGACCAGAAGTCTGGTTTAGCAATATTAGAAAATAGATAAGGTGTTAAGTGACGTCCAAAAGAAATGAAGAAGTTGCGGACTGAGTAATATTGAATGAGATAAGAATTTCTGTATAATAGCAATAGTAGTAATAATAAAACATCTCTTAATTTTATGTGAATGGAAGCTGATAATTCTTCCGTAATATTTAAGAGGAAAGGATGTGGCATGAAAGATATTTCACGATATGCAGAAATTAAAATCTTATAAGGATACTTAGAATTGAATGTGATTCTATATGAAGACATGCTTGAACATGTAATGTGTATTATTTCCTTGTTTTGAAGGGGAAATGTAGAAGGTAGCTTAATAAACTTCAGTAAATAAACCCCATAATGGTAGCTTCAGTATTGGAAGATAGTGTCGACAGGTTCGATGGGTAGTTGATACGTTCCCAAACAATGAATATTTTTTTTTCAAAGGTGAATCAGTTTTCAAACGTGAACATGTAACTATCAACGTTAATCTGTCTATCAGTGCTAAAATATAAGTTTCTCGATTATGTAAAATAGTTCTGTACCTGTACTGGAGTTAAGAATTCCGATGGGTGAATGATAAGTTTATTTATTGTACACATGAAAAAAAATCAATTTTTATTCAATTAAAAATACAATGAACAAGAAAGTAAATAGCAATATATTTCCAATTAATACATTTACAGTTTATAAATGTATTCCTTTCTGTAGAACTCTTAGTTGCTTCACAGACGTGCCTTGCGAAGAAAAATCTTGTGTTCCATATTATCAAAAAATAGGATATATATTTAGTTCATCAATGAGACAAACAACAGTAACAAACGCGGCTAAAGCCCTTCATCACGTACATTAACATATTGTCATAAATATGAACATACTTTCGTCTTTGACTTTGAATGTGTGATGACCAAAAATTAATACGAAAGCAAGAAGCTTTGTTTAGCATACAGCAGACTGAAGCGTGTCTGCATGAAGCATTGTGAAATAATCAAATTATACCAAGACAAACAGTTCCCTTAAGTTTCCACACGTGCACGTTCACTCACCACAGAGATGCTGCTATGGTGGGGGACCAACCTGAAAGAGAAAGGACAAAAAGACTGGGATAAAGGAAATCTTAAGGTAAGGTTCCTTGGCTAAAGCGCACCAAATAATACTTACCGTGTTTTCTGAAGCATGTGGTTAGAGATTTCAGAAGTGAATTCTGGTAAACGAATTAAACACAAATTAAATAATTGCACAATCAAAATAGTGCAATGTATTAAAGCGAACTTCATTATTAACTTGACAATATACGGCTTATGATTTAGATTTGTTCATTCTGTAAGAAAATACAATAGACACGTGTTTGTGAGATAGATCACAGCTCAAAGTTACTAGAATTGTTAAATTATCTTCAGCATTAGTCTCTGTAACAATAACAGAAGGTCCTGGTTTAGATATGGTTTGCTTGTTGAATTTGAATTTAATTTCTAAGGACTTTAGGCAACTTTGGCTCAGGCCGGATGGATGATCGGTGGAATGAAGAAAGTGGGAGGTAACGGGAGAACGCCGAGAAAACCCACGCACACGGTGCTTGTCCACCACAAAGTCCACATGGCACGATCAGGGTTTGAACCAACGAACCCAAGCGCCAGAGGTGACCGCTCTAACCGCTGAGCCACCGCGGCCCCATGGCTTGCTTCTTTTATTATGTAACACGTTTCGTTGATTTTTCAATTTTGGGTTCAATTTGTTTCATTTTTATGTTTCTAATCGTGTGATGTGCTTTTGCTAGGTGTCTAGATAGTACTGACGTTAGAGTTGAGTTTGTATGTAGCCTGTTATATACCATTAGTTGCCTTTTCATATTTATAACACTCTTGGTTTCTGCAATATAGAATCTTATTACTTTTTCATATAATTTCATTTAATCTCATATTTCAGCTCATGGTTTGAAATATTCATAAAGTCAGAAAGTTTTGCTTAGGACTTCAGAATAATAAGGTGTAATGTTTATATGGTAGTTGGTCCGAATTATTTGAAGGGTTTACCTAAATTTCGACTTATTTTCACATGATGCGAGTGCTTTAATAACAAATTTTAACACTACTTAAAATGATTTAAATATGTTTGTTACATTTTGCTATTTCTGAAACCTAAATCTGCATTTGAATTGCAAAGTATAAGTGTAAGCTCGCATGAGGTTCGGAGCCAATAAGCAGCTAAAATTAGAACTGCTATTTTAAGTCTCCTTAATCTCGGCGTCGTTCCTCCAGAGCTAAGCAAAGAAGCGTTACTGGGTGGATGAAAATGTTGTTACTCTTGTGGTTGAGTCGAAATTGCCTAAGATATGAAGGTGTAGTATAAGTTGAGTAAGTTCTAAATTCATCTATGAAAGTATGGAGAATAATTTCGGAAATGTCTGAATCAGATCTATTTTACTAAATTACTATATTTATATGGTTGAAGTTAGTCTATGATATTTGTACGTTACAACTTATAGAGTATGATGGTGCACGTTTCGGTGAGTAAGTTCCATGTAATATTATCATTATAAAATCTAATTTCAATTTTTTCCTTAGCTGTCCAGTTGGTAGTAAGATTCGTTTATCCTGGTCTTCTTTCAAAATTACTACATTTCCATGAAAGAATTGGAAATAAAAGTTAGTAATATCATACGATAACGTGGGAAAGACATTTGATTAGCCGCTTCGAATTTTTAGTGCTATGCCTTCTACTTGGGACCATAGAAAATTGCTATAAAATTTATTTCGAGACATTTTCGGTCATATTAGGAAACTTCGGAATAGAAACTTTTCGATTCTTCTAGCGTTTTGTAAATTTGTAGAAAAGTGTGCGGAAATTATTTTTGATTTGAACTGTTATCAAATTAATATAAGATAATCATAGTGGTGTAGCGGGGTGCAGTATTTTGAAATTTGAAACATAATTGGTTTTGTATTTCAAACCGACGATATTCGATTCTGGTTCTAAACCTGTGATATTTTGTGACGAAAAAAAATAGTAGGTAGTTGAGATATTGACACGTGAAAATTGGATTTCCTGATATTTTTTTTCTAGCAAGTTAATACTGCTATTAGTTGTACACATACTATAGATTGATCAGAAGATTACAGTAACTAAAGAAAATACGATTTACTAACATTGTTTAGTTGTTCGTTTGTTTTATAAGCGTACTATAAACAAGTTTTAATACACGAAAAATGTCGATATGCTCTGAATATATACTCCGCTGTGAAATACGAATTGTGTATACTAATTAAGAGGAAATATTCACGTTTAAGTGACATACATGTAAAGAGAGATTCTGCACCCTACGTAGTGGAAAAGTATGAATACACCTTATGAGAAGTAATGTGGTTAAAGAACCTACTTCTGTAAGAAAGTGTATTCGATACGAAGATGATTGAATCAATAAAAAGTCACGGCGAATATTCCATTGAATTCGTATTGTCATTCAAGTTCAGTAGTTTCCTTAGAGACTAAAATACGAGGCTCGTATTTGCAATAAGTGGGATGAAATATAGATTGTGAGGTAAAAGTGAGAAGACACAGCCACTACTAGTAATCTAGACTACGATGTATGGTTTAACAGGCGAAGATACCTATGTGAAAAGCGTTTATTAATAATTACAGAAAATGTAGACGATCTAAGGGAAACTAGTACATTGCTAATCTTAGATACATTCCACCTACAAAAATACGATTCAGATTTTGGCGTTGAAACAATATCTTCTATTAAAGTCACTTTTTTTATTTAGAAGAAAAGCCATTTTCATAAGATAAATATATATTAGCTGTAATTGTACGCACACGATAATTTGAGGGTGCTTTATTTTGCTCCGTCGCACATAACAATGCGTTCTTTCCATTCAAAATCAGTGGGTTTTCTTTGGCATTAGTTCTTTTAATTTCAAACTTTCAAAAACTGTTGTTTTCGGGGACATGGGGACGGGTTTGTTACAGTCCTGTTTAAGGTTTTCGTAGTTTTACACAACAATTGTTTGAAAGTTTTCTTATTATAGCCATTCTCTTTATCCAGTTCAAATATCAGATTTGTTTTATATTCGCAATCCTCCTCCTTCGCGCAAAGTTTCTGTGCTCTTCTGAAGAAGTTGATTCAGATATTTGCTTTTTGTATATTGTTGTTAGCTGATAATTCATGGGGATATCAAGATGAATTTAACTTCTGCATAGAAACTGTAAAAGTCAGCGAATATTATGCTTTTCAGGTTACTAAGTACATATCTTTATATCCAGAATGTTTCAAACTATTAGTTTCTAAAAAAAGGAACTCAAATTTTAACTCTGCCCTATGTCATGTGGACAATTTCAATACGTTAAAGTCTTTCCGCTTCTTGACCTAAGAGCTTCTTCTGACACAATACAGATTTATTTTAATGTGGAATGTGTATGTTTATTTAAATATGTGTAATTGTAAGAAGGAAAGCTATAATGTATTTAAAGTATTTAAACATAGTCTTTCCCTTCAACTTCATCTGAAAATTTGTATCCAACTGCTCTTTAAATGTTGCTAGAATGTTAGAACAATATTGTATGAGAATATTACCTAATGTGTTAGTGAACATGTTGATCAAAATGTGGAACTTCAGAAATATGTACCATATTATGAAGAAATATGCACGCTAAAATAAAAAAAAAATGATCCTGTTATGTGTACTTAATTATGAACCTAATAATAACGGAGTTCCTTAAGTCAAGGACTGATAGAATATGGAACTTTATTATTTACGTATCCTAAGTATTTCTTCAACGAATGGGATGTAAACTTCATTTAAAGTTTCTTGGTTAGTATTTAATTCCGGACTTTTCTGGATTATGGGGCAGAAATTCAAAACGGTCTTCGCTAAGCTGCTGGTGGCGTTATGAATAACTCTGGAAGAGGTAATATGATGTTGATGACTTCTCAAGTGTTTGGAAAGGTGAGATACAGGATTTTTAGGGCTGGATTCCCTTTCATGTTGGCTAATTTGTACAGACACACAACGTTTTATCATATTTATATATTTCCTACCGAAATTACATATAACTTCATAGATTCTTGATGTTTACTTATTACCTGTGAAGTAACCCTTGTATCTCGTACATGATTTTTCAAGTGATTTGCATGCTCACAATGCCGTAGTTATGTCATTCTTATTGAATACCTTCTTTGACTGTTGTGTAATTCGAGGGAAAACGATCATTCCAAGGTATTTAAAATTGTCTGTATTTTAAGTTCGTGTTCTATAAAAAGTAGATAGTGTGGATCTACGTCAAGATTCTAGTTGATCGTGTGAGTAACATTGTTTACGTTTATAGAAAAATGTGTTTAATGCCCGTGTTTAAATCTATGGTGTCGGAACTAATTGTAAAAGCTCGAAAAAAAAGTTTTCCGAACATTACTTTTCAAAATATGTGAATGGCCAGACTGTTGATAGATGTAAACAGTGGAGACAGATGGTTTTCTATATGTCGACTCCAGAAGCAAAGGAATGCAGATGATAATGAGGAATAAAAGAGTTCGGGTAATCTTTTATGTGTAACCCAAAATATATGACACAAAACTGTCACATTCGGTACACTGACACATTAAAGTTCAAGGTATCTTTGTACCAAATGACAGTTTAGTGCCACATATATTTCGAGTTACATATGAAAGATCACTCCGAACATTTTATTCAAATGTGTCACTTCTATCCGTTGACTTCTGGAATCCTCATATACTCTACTCTGAACCTCGTTGTTCCTCCTATAAATTACGAGGTCTAGATAACTACGTAATCTTTCTCCAACTCACATGGGATGGAATTTCAAATTAGGGTGGAAGTAACTAAAACCTTGAAACATGAAAGTAATTCAGAGTCAGATTTATAGATGAAGATTCCATACTCCAAAACACAGCTTTGGAAAGTACGGATGGTTCTAGACGATCCAAGGCAATGTTGGACAAAATAGGACATAATTCTAATCACCTGGTCACTGAAATAATTATTAAATCATGAAATATTGATACATTTGTACCACATCTAAAGGGGATAGTTTTATGTCTTCATTTACCTTAATAGTCGTTAATTTGAATCACAATTGTAACTGTCATAATTATACATTTATGAATTATCAAATTCATTGGTATCAAAAGATTTATTTAATCTCTGGCCAGTTTGTATGCTGATATTTAAAACATGTTATGGTAGGTCCTACTGTAGTATTCTTATACATTTTTGGCAAAACTTCAAGAACGCAATACAAATTAAAATTTCATTCCCAAAGAAAGTAACATAATACCTTCAACTTCTTGTCTACTGCGCATACGAATTGTCAGAAAAAATTATGAAAGATATATTATAATGCGACCTATAATAGAAGACTTTATAAACACCCAGCATACAATTTGTTTAAACATTAAATATGTAATTTCATAGTAATGAATCAGATGACTTCAGATTTTTAAAAAAGCCAGTTATGACGACATAAAACTATCTTCATTAGATGTGGTAGATATGTATCCATACTTCTTGATTATTGAACTTATTCTGTGATCGGGAGTGCACCATTATGCATCAACGAAATAGTAAAGTTATAAAAACTTGTATTATTAACACTATTTTTTTAATTTAATAATAGATTCCTCTAACACGACAAAAGCTTGCTTTGTTGCGTTCTGATACTTCTTGCTCATGCTTTGTTCAACCATTTTTTTCATTATTATCAATCCTATAAATAGATCATCTAAATCTAATAGTTTGAAGCATTCCGAATATAAAGATACTTGCTATTATAGACTATTTAAAATGCGAAAAGGAAATAACCTGAAGAGTACACTCACTACTTGGTGACTTTTATAGTTTCCATGCAGAAGTTAAATTGAACTTAGAGCAAGAACAGGAAGGAGAAATTAACATTTTAGATAGAAAATGAACAAAACTGAAGGAATCATTAAAAATATGTATATTGGAAACCTTATAAGGAGCTACATCCACCCATTCATCAGCTAACAATAAGGCATATATATATATATATATA
>JAGDQP010061869.1:0-11967 GCA_022664845.1 Lepisma saccharinum
TGATTATAAATATTTCCTAAAACGAAAAGTGTTCTGTGGTCAAAAACATTTTGGAAACGCTGAACTATTTTATCGATGTATACAGATGTTTAAATTATTAGAAAAATGTACGGAATAGTTATATCAATCAGTTCATGCTTTTGTATTCACAACACACGGACGATATTCGGGCAATGTTATTTACAAAATGTCAACTCTTCCCTCATCTTTTCTTATTGTATTGTAGGGACGTCTTCTTATAAGTGTTGGGTTATGTATGATGTTTGTATTTGCTCAAATAATGCAAATTAATTCATAGCGAAGGCACTCTCAGTGAGAATTTTTGCCAGAACTGATGAACTGTCAAAATTAGTTATCTAATATTTAAAAAAAAAAAATGAAAACATTTTTAATAATTTCAATGCTTTTTTTATTTTTTAAATGCTTCAAAAGTTACGTTAATTCCTGATCATATGGCGGAAATCATTTGCATACATTTACATTATACATACTATTGCGTGACTGCTGTGGATTTGGAACCAGAAGAAAATTAATTCCCAGTCTTATAAAAGTCGAAATCACAAAATATTAATGGCAAAGAATCTAATCTGACTTAATGTCAATAAAACACGAAACTGCACGAAACAGTGGATTGCAACGAGTTTAAAATTCAACAAGGGGAAAAGAAACTTTGCATATATGTATTCTTGTAGTTTTTAATGCACAGTGCAGTCCCGATTATCTTATACCTATAAAAGCAGGACTGTCGAGTGGTCAGATCAGCAAAAATGCGTAGAAATAGCCCTCCTAGTTATTGGTAATCCTAAGTTTTTTTTTTTTTTTTTTTTTTTTTAATTAAGGTCGATAATAATTTGGCAAAATTGCTTATTGTTTATTTGATGACTTCTGCACACGAAACAGATCCTCTTTGTTATTGGTAATCGTTAAGACGATAAAATTAAAACAGGTAGGGTGAGAACTATATCTCAATTTTTCTCTTGTTATTCCTTGCTATAATGTAATTATTGTATGATTTTCCTTCTTCAACAACTGGAAGGATGCTTCGAGACCCCTTTGAATGCATCATTATGTACATTATTCAAAACAGTTAGTGCTACTGGGACGATAGTCCATTTTTCCACAGTACCTATTCAATTGGATTGGAGACAAATAAATATATGCTTATTGCTGTTTAAAAAATATAGAATTTTCAGATTTCCAACATAGCCATTATAATATTTAAGAGGGCTCCTCGCTCCAAGCCCCTCCTTCATTTTCAACTTTTCCAAAATATTTTAAAACCTAAGGGTACTATCGAAAATGTAAGCGCATACTGCACTAGAACTTACAAATTACTATGAAATATAATGGACAGCGATCTCGAAATCTTTTCGATTGATGAGTGCTGACACTTCAATTAAATAATGACGTCATAATCTTTGAAATTGTATCACTCATCAATGGACAAGATAACACAGTCTATTGTAAGCTCTAGTGCGCTATGCGCTTACATTTTTGATAGTGCTCTTAGTTTTTGAAATATTTAAAATATATATGTAAGTTAAACTATGTTAAAATGGAGGGGGTGGAGCGAGGAGCCCCCTTAACACAAAAATACGATGTGTAGTATATTCACGAAGTACCTGACTTCACAAGAACAAATATGCTGGAACAAATATAGTGGTTCCAGCTACTGGTCTCAGCAGAACCAATAACTGGTACACGTCTTCAGGTCTCAAAAACGTATAGTGAATAACTGGGCCAACTACTGGTTCGAGAGGGCTGGCTAACTATAGATTATTTTGCTGTTTTGAGGGAGAAAAAAATAATTTAAAAAAACATGTTCTGCTTTTTTATTGTTTTATTGTAAAATTAATTTCGGGAAAGATCTAAGAGTTTACAGTTAGCCATGATCGGAAAAATAAACCCAGAATAGATCTGCCTTTCAAGTTTTAAATGGATCTAAAATGTCTAGTAACTGGTATGTTTAACCTAGTTAATATTAAAAAACAAAATAACCTTAGAATCGAACCTGCACTACTAGAGTGCCTAGAGGCTGGAATAATTTCGGGCGAGTGCGCCTGCGCAACACTCTTGCGAGTAATACGGCTCACGAACTCTGTAAATAAAGTTCCCAAAGTCCCAAACCAATGTTAGCAACCAGCTATCATAGCTACATGGTTAAGACGTCGGTTTATGGAGTAGCAGATCCGGGTTCGGAACTTGGCGGGGTGATGTCTCTTTCTTTCAATAAACATTTTATTTTGTGCTCAAATTTATTATTAATAGATTTCTAATCAAGAGTTAGGTTAGGCTAGAAAGTCATGTTCGGTTCTATTTTACTTTTACACGGTGCAACACAGTTTTTATTTCTTCGCAACGCTGATAGATGGCTCTACAACGTGGTTCAAATATTTCATGCTGTAGACGGACATCTTGTAAAGGCAGCTGCACAAAACATTTTAATTCCAAGTCTACCATGGATGTAAAAACGGTAGACGGATTGACTGACCCAATACAATTAAGCTGGGTCAACTTGACGCCGGTTTTTGATTATCTTGCCTGGTGAATTGGGATTCACTTGCTTCTTTTTGGTTGACCTATGCCTGGGTATGTGGAAGCAAAGAATGGATGAAGATCTCGCTAAGGAAGAGAGGAGGAAGATTAGAATATTTTAAATATGCTATTGTACGGAAAGTGATGTTCAGTTGTTTTTTAATAAATTACAGCTGCCAAGTACTCATGGCTAGATCGCTAGAAGTAGATCTGTCTCCCGTATCTAAATCCATGGTAGGTTAACACGTGGAATAAGATTTAGGCTAGCTTTTCATGCAAGCGTGCGTTGCTTACTTTGTTGACAATTAGACCAGGAAATCAAGGTTTAATGTGAATAATTAGGAGAAAGCTGAATTTTAGCTAGTTGTTACATCAGTACTAGAGGTGCATTTTCCCAAAATTCCCCGCCCCTCCCCATTGTGCTTCTCCCCAATCCCCCCAGAACTACAAATTTACAGACTTTCAGAAATTGTATTATAATATCCGTAACTAATAGACATAACGGCATGATTCTTTTTTTGCTATAATTCTTAGATGACGGGCTACAAAAATGTTTATCATGTGGTGTGCGCTATCTCTAGTATTTTTACCGTAATTTAGATCAAAAGCTCAAAATAACGATATTTTGCTTTCAATATTTACACTTTTAACCGTGTAGCTTGTTTTAAATTCACAATATCAAACATGTTTGAAATAAAATTTGCTGCCTGTTACATAAGCTTTAAAGTGATGTATATATCAATATGGTTGAGCAATTACTGTGTTAGCTAGTGAGGTAGCAATGACGCGCAACAGCGCGCGAACAATGCTTTACCTTCGCTCTATCACCCTTTCCACATTAGGCAGTTGTGAGCTGTCGACAATTATAACAATTTATCTTTGCTGTGTAGTGGCAAGTAAAATAGGTGATGAATTCGTAACGTATTTTGACGGCCTTTTCAAGTGATATATCACGTACCCAGATAGCATGCCAGCTTTGAGGGTAGTGAAAAAAAGAAGAAAAAGGAGGAAGGTACTTCAGCTACTTTCGGTGCTCAGCAAGAGAAAATAGAAGCTCATAGAATTTATTACGAATAGGTTAGTCATATTTCTATTAGTTGGAAAATTTAGTTGGTAATTTTATTTTTTATTATAACATATTCGACGATGTTGTATTGTCAATTTAATACTGTAGGTTATATTTATTTTCTAACAGAGCGTCGTAATCGATTACCGTTGTAATGAAGCTGTCAGGATCTTGTGAAAATTTACGTAGCGGAATGAATGCATTAAACTTAACAAATTCCTCGTTTATTAGAAATACAATAAAGGAACAATGGTTGATTTTGATTCATTGTGTGCTCTTAGTGGGATATAACTTGAAAGAGAAACTAAGAGTGAAAAGAGAATTACGGACATTATTGAGGTAAGTGTGAAATGAAACGATGGACTGTAAGAAAAGTTGGAACGAGAAAGTACTATTCCGGTTTTCAGCGCGTAAGTGCAGAACTATAAGACATACTACCCCAGTAGCACATGCACGTTGGCCGTTCATGGGACCCTTTTCGCCCCACATCGTTAATACAGGCGGGAGAGTGGCCCGCTTGAGCCCACGTCGATCGATGTGGGATCGACATCGATTATCGATATCACTAATTTACCTATTTTCTAAAACTATAGTAAGTATGTGCAAAGAATAAATCGATTTTCTACAAAACTTTCTGTTCATAATGGATGAATTAAAATTAAAAAATAGAGCATCCGTCATGGAACCATATCGATCCATGTCGGTTACCGATATCTATGTTGATCAATATCGGTCCATATGGACAAACCGGTGTTTATTCAAGCGATGCTATATCTCTCTGGTGACAAAATATAAAACTTCATGTTGTTCTCAGCACGCGGCCAGCTTTGTTTAGTGAAGCATGTTAAAGTGTTAAAAAACACGTCCTTTCACGGGAAGGATATAGGCCTAGACAAATAAAGCATTAAAGTTGATTGTATTTTTTTCAAGGATACTTTGATCACTGTAAGTACATAGACAAACCAACAAGATTTATAGAAATATTTATTATGTTTGTTATCATACACCGCCAGAACCGGGGGACATTTTACACTTTTGTTTCGTTTGTACGGTAGAAAGTAGCGTATTTTTTCCAGGGCATGTGGTTGTTAAGAGAGGCTTTTGTTAGTAGGAGAATAACTTAAAGTTAGATTTATTTACATTTGTTTTACATCATTTCCTTCAATTGAAGCTGTTTCATTGTAATCATGGTCATTGTACTCAACTTCTTGGGGGAAAAAATGTTAAAAAAGTTAAAAGCGGAAGAGACGTAAAACTATTACA
This sequence comes from Lepisma saccharinum, assembly GCA_022664845.1. Taxonomy (NCBI): domain Eukaryota; kingdom Metazoa; phylum Arthropoda; class Insecta; order Zygentoma; family Lepismatidae; genus Lepisma; species Lepisma saccharinum. The sequence goes on from JAGDQP010061869.1 coordinate 4,865, forward strand.
ATGGAGCGGAACTACAAATTTTAGCATGAACGCAACATCGAAAATAACATTATTTTACAAACTAGCAGTGGTCGACAAATTTTACAATCGATTAGCACAGCGAAGTTATGTAACTTTAGCTACAGAAAAATAGTATTCTTTACATAAGCAGTAACTTTATTTTTACAATTTCTAAGGTGTTTTACTATTTCTTGTTGGTTTGTCTATGTTGGTGGTCCTATAAAAAAGGAGTATCTCTTTTAAAAAATAGTAAAAAATCAGAATTACGTTATGTTCACAATGACAATGACCGATATTGAGCGATGTCGATACCCGATATTGAGCAATGTCTATGATCGATGTCGAACGATGTCGATCGATATAGTTGACCGATATTGGCCAAGATGTTTGCCATCCAATATGGGCCCCATATCGTTGAACGATATCGATCGATGTCGTAAAATCCAACATTCCCATATCGGCCGACGTGGGTGTGCTACTTGGGTAGTGTCAAAGTTGATTATAAATCAATGCAGACCCATCTCATCTTCAACTTTTTAATTTACCTCAGAAGCAACGTTGAATTTAAAAAGAAATTGCTTCATTTGTGAAAAATAAATTAGTATTAAAACTGCATCAGAGCAGAAGTGTTTTCATATGGTTGTGACTTTAGAAATGAGGGAATATCTTATCAATAAATGTGGCTTACGAAATGATGAGTTGGGAGAAAGGGTTAGGGCTAGGCTTCTTATTGTGAGTAATCTTGTGGTACCAGAAGTAAAGTGCCATGGAAACGGTTCCAAAGATTTTCTTAGAACTAAACCAATTGGAGAACTCGTGGTTCGTCCAAAATAGAAACATGTGAAATCATTTTGTATCTTATGTGAGTACATATAAAACCGTGACGAATGCCAGTACACTCTGAATGAATTAAAAGATATCTGGTCAAGAGAATCGCTGTCATGTATAGACAAACATCTTTAATAACATTTTAAGGATTGGAAATTGTTTCAAATGTTTCTGGAAGGAAAAATGTACTCTGCTTATCGGACACGGCTCATAAAATTATATATCAGTGATATAACGACAGTAAAACTGCTACTGCTACTGGACGGTTAAGGATAGTATTATGCAGCCGACATCACACGAGAAGACATACAGAGGATGGCCTATGACTGAAGTATATATCCAGATTTCATTGATAGCAAGTCTGACGGACAAAACATCATTTTAGGTCTTTATGGAGAGCGTATCGAATGTTTCTGAATCACAGAAAGTTAGCACGAAGTGCATTTGATAAATCATGCCATAATGGCAGCTGTAAGACCAAGATTATTCCTATCACCCATGCAAACAAGTCTAGTATTCTTTGTCGCGTCTCTTTGGGACCATTTTTCTGGAAATTCTTGATCTAAAGGACAAACCGCTTCAGTCATAAATCATCATTTCCGACCCACTGTACAGCTGCTGAAGAATGGAAAACGTTATTACCAAACTTTAAATGACAGGAATGGACATTCCTCCCCTTTTCCCATTCTCTCTCCTTTACAGATCTTTCCTTCTTATTTTGAAACAGCACAGTTAGGGTTTTACTTGCGGTAGATAGAGGAGCGCTTGAAGTACGGCTACGTCGGGAACACTGACGTGAGGCACGCGGTTCATAATGGGGGAAAGTTGAGGTCGTCTTCTAATAACAAAAGGTGGTTTTACTGTGAGACAGAGAATATTAACCCTTCACCGATTATATGAATCAAAATATCTATTCAATCTATTACCGTCTATTGGAGTTTGCTTAGCATACCATGAAACTCATGTTTACATGACCTCTCTCATCAGTGCAGAACTGTCAAATATTAATAGTGGCAGGTTTCATCAGCATGTGTTTGACAACACAGATATAAATATCCGCCCGTTGCATAATTTAAATACATTCAATGCTATGGAAGGGACCCAGTGTGTTTAACCTAGTACCAGTATGAACACTTAGGTAAAGGTTCAACGAATTCAGAGTGGTTCTTTCAATCTTAAAGGTATCCGTCTGTGTTAGTACCCAAAGAAAAGTGGAGAAAGTGGCCTTAATGACGTGCTTGAGGATTTCAATGAACTCAAAAACTGTCGGCACTCTCAAGAGACAACTCACTATATAAATATTTACGCCTTTAATTTAATGCGGCTTGTTGGATTAAACAAGCAATCTGGATGGAATTGCTTCATGAACAATCTTATTAGTAGCTATGGAAAGAGTGAATTGATGTACATAATACCAGTATAATTTATAAATTTGCATCCTAATACTTTCACACCATTGAGTTTGACAGCAGATCAAAGTAGAAAACTCAACTAGTCATCATCATCGCATTTGATTCACCTATGTTGAATTGATTTGATTGAATGGCCTTTAGGCATCTATGACTCCAACCGGAATAGGGTAGGAGAAAGGATGAACTGCGAACCCGAATAGTTCTTTCTCCTTCCAACTTTTCATCCAGTCCATCGTTTCATTTCACACTAACCTCAATAATGTCCGTAATTCTCTTTTCACTATTACAGTTTCTCTTTCAAGTTATATCCCACTAAGAGCACACAATAAATCAAAATCAGCCATTCTTCTTTTATTGTATTTCTAATAAATAAGTAATTTGTTAGGTTTAATGCATTCATTCCGCTACGTAATTTTTCACAAGATTCTGACAGTTTATTTACAGCGGTAATTGATTACGACGCTTTTTATAAAATAATAAATATAACCTACATCATTCAATTGACAATACATCATCATCAAAGGTAAGTTATAATAAAAATTTTAATTTCCAAATAAATTTAATTTCCTACTAATAGAAATATGACTAACCTTATCATAATAAATTCTCTGAGGCTTAATTTGATTTTCGTGAACAAAGAAATAGCTTGAAATTCACAGTACCTTCTTTCATTTCACTACACACATAACAATTTCGACCTGACCAAAAGCTAATCAAGCTTTCTTTGACAAGTGGAATGATGACTTGACGCAGGTTTAGCAATTTAAGCCAAAAGGTTTAAACAATGTTACATCAAGCACCCTAGTTTACAAAACTCAAGGTTGAAGTATCCTTGCCAGGATAAGAAAGGAAAATAAATTGTACTTCTTACAAAAATAAAAACGTTGTTATGAATAGGAATCGAGACGAGGGCAATTAGCTCACCAATCCGATGCTGTAGTCACTAGACCACGGAATCACACGCCCGAGTTCGAATTCGAAGCGATATTTATACTTAGTCCATCAGATCGCAGCCATCTCTAGTGAAAGAGTGGCAAAGATTACAGTACGTCGAAATAGGCCTGGCACGTGATGGAACTTCAGTGCACTGAGACGACACTGAAACCGTAACAAAAAAAAAATAAAGTTTATCAAGATTCCTCGCATAGTTGCTGGTTCCAACAAGCTTGAATCAGCATTGTTACAACAATCAAGCCACTTGTTTTTTCAACAAGTTTATCTCATGCTTGTTTATTAAATTCAACACAATATCAAGCTTAACAAGCTCGAAGCAAATGACTGACAACTTTGTTGCAAGCTGGCATGCTGTCTGGGTTCGTGATGTATCAAATGAAAAGGACGTCAAAATACATTCGTTTTACTTGCCACTATACAGCAAAGACAAATTTTTATAAATGTCGACAGCTCACAACTGCCTAATGTGGAAAGGGTGATAGGGCGAAGGTAAAGCATTGTTCGCGCGCTGTTGCGCGTCATTGCTACCTCACTAGCTAACCCAGTAATTGTTCACCCACATTGATATATACATCATTTTAAAGCTTATGAAACAGGCAACAAAAATTTTTTCAAACATTTTTTTTTCTATTGTGAGTTTAAAACAAGCTACACGGTAAAAAGTGTAAATATTGAAAGCAAAATATCGTTATTTTGAGCTTTTGATCTAAATTACGGCAAAACTACTAGAGATAGCGCACACCACATGATAAACATTTTTGTAGCCCGTCATCTAAGAATTATAGCAAAAAAAAATATGTCGTTATGTCTTTTGGTTACGGAGATATAATACAATTTCTGAAAGTCTGTAAATTTGTGGTTCAGGGTGGATTGGAGGGAAGCACAAGGGGACTTTTACGAAAATGCACTTTTAGTAGTCATGTAACAACTGGCCAAAATTCAGCTTTTTCCTAATTATTCCCGACATTTGTCCTTTTACCCCCTTTATTTCCTGGGTAAATTTGGGTGAGTAGCCAATTGGAACACGTGTATGTTCTACGTGTAACACGCATTTTTATTGGCAACTCATAGAAATCACAAGCAAAGCATGCGGCGAGCGCCCGCAAGGAAAGCTGACTTAACTTGAGATAAAAATGTTTTGTGCAACTGCCCTAACAAACTACGACGTTCTCGGAGGAGTAACATTCCCAACTAGTAGTAAGTGATTGTGTTAGTTTCTTGTGTTAAACGTGATGTGAATCGCGTATAATAATAATAACACATCTAACCTAACTTTACATAACCTATGTCTGTGAAGTTTGCAACATGTTGAAATTGGATGTAACGAAAAAAGGTAGCGATTATTGAAAAATTAAAAGAAAGAGAAAGTTGTAATGTGGTAAAAAAAACAACGAAAAATCAATTTGGAGATGGGCGGGAATCGAACCCGGGCTACTTAGTTAGTATCTCGACACACTAGTCACTATCTGAATCGACCACAGACGTCCCAACGCTTTCGAACTTGTAAGCAGATGAGAATACAGTGAACGCGGAAAAGTGAAGAATGATATTTCCCCGAGTACGTCCGAACAAAGTTCAACATGGATGATCACATGTTATAGACGCATAGTTGGAAAGGAGCTGAGGAAGAGAGATACAGGAATCAAATAGTTAATTTTCGATCCAATAGACATGCTGTTAGAAGAACAATTTAAGCAGAATCTCAACTTGTTATAAAGAGGGCTGGTTACAAACTGAGGCGGAAGTAATATCTCTCCTTTAGAGGCCAAAAATCAATGTATTGCCAAGGTAATTTGATTAGTCATGCAGAAATCCCGATTATACCATTCCCTTGTTGAGTAAGGGAAATAATTTCTGTAGAATACGATTCAACGTTTACGTGAATCATAAGTTCATTTTTAGTTGGCAGGAAAATTCATAAAAACTTTGCTGTTCTATTACAGATTATGGACTGAAGGATTACATAATTCCTACTTTATTTATAAATTACTTATGAATTATAAATCCGTTTCTATCGTCGACCTCATTTTCCCTGCCAATCCCTGTCATTTGTTCTTAAGTTATCTGTATGAATATTGCAACCACAAGAATCCGTTTAATCGTGTATTACATTAATTGGATTTGTTTCGGTTTGTTGGGACTAAGAAAAATATCTCTGACTTCTTTCTTGGTCACTCTTATAACTTGACTTTTTTTAAAGTCGAATCATGTGCTTTAGGGCTCATTTTAAAGCCCGCTTGCGTTGCTTACTTTGCTTCCGATTAGGGTGAGTAGCCAATTGAAACACGTGTTACACTTACCTTACAGTAAAACACTCAATAAAACATGTGTTTCAATTGGCAATTCACCCAAATCGCAAGCAACGCAAGCTTTCATGAAAATCAGCCCTTAGTCTCAAGATCCGTGAATGCAATTGTCCTTTCTACCCTTAAGAGGGCTCCTCGCTCCAACCCTAACATTTTAATTTTTTTTTTTAATATTTCGTAAATTAAGAGCATTATCAAAAATGTAAATTCATAGCACACTACAACTTACGAATTACTATGGAATGCAATGGACAGCGATCTCGAAATCGTGTCCATTGACGAGTGATACGTTTTCAAAAATTATGACGTCATTATTTAATTGAAGTCTGAGCACTCATCAATCAACAAGATTTCGAGATCGCTGTCCGTTGCATTTCATAGTAATGTGTAAGTTCTAGTGCGTTATATTTTGAACGATGTTAAAAATGAGGGGACTGGAGCGAGGAGCCCTCTTAACAGCGTTAGCTAGCGGCGGTTCCACGGACCTTCCTTTAGTCTAGTGTGCTCGTGTCTAATAAGTAAACTTATGTGAGCATTTAAATTTTAGTCACTCGAGCTTACTTTGGAAGATATTGATTATATAAAAGTCAAATTCTGTCCGTAATAAGTGATAAAACATTATGAAAATATCCGTATGTTCTTAAATTTCTGAAAGAAATGGAGGCAAATACATAGTAATGGGTACTGGGCGGAAGGTGCTACATGTTAAACGGTATGATCGTCACGGCCGCCATCTTGAAGGTCTGCCACCTTGAATCTCGATTCACTTTCTTAAATAGGAAGTGGATCGTGCAATATATAATTCTGGGCTAGAATTTCACGAAAAATACGTTTCTGAAGCAAGTGTTGCCGTAAATGTACTCTTGTGAGACATAAGGCTATATGCCACTTGTATACAGGTAATAATGCAATAGCCTGAAAGCATCCATTTTGTTTTGAAATAACGGAAGAAATGAATCCCAAGTGGTGACAAATCCATATCGATAGGGCATTATACCCAGCAACTATTTGTATGTATTTGAGTTTCATCTCCTCCGTTATTTCAAAACAGAATGGATCTTATCATGTCATTGCATCATTACCCCATACTAGTGCCACATATCCTTATCTTTCACAATAATACATTTACGGCAAAACTGGCTTCAGAAACGTATTTCCCGTAAAATTCTAGCCCTGAATGAAATATTACACAACCCACTTCCCCTTTAAGAAAATGAATCCAGATGTAAGATCGCGGACTTCAAGATGGCAGTCAATAAGAATATACCCTCCAACAGGTAGCGCTTTCCACCCAATACCCATTACTGTGTATATACTGTCCATTTCTTCCAGAAATTTAAGAACATAAAAATATTTCTACACTTTTTATCACTTTCCACAGACAGAAGTGTCTTCCCCTATGGGCGAGTGGTAACACTCGCTGTCTTGTAATCAAGGGATCCCGGGTTTGATTCGCAAAACAAGTGGTTCGTATCCCACGTTAAACTGTAGTCCCCGTCTTTCCCCTCCTCTATCGCGCCCTTAGGGTGCCTGTAGAAAACAAATAAAATTCAAATTCAGAAGACTTTCACCTGGTTTAGTGTGTTATGAATTTTTATATATA
>JAGDQP010061871.1:0-11967 GCA_022664845.1 Lepisma saccharinum
AAATCAATTCCAGTCTCGTGGATTACAGCTTGAGTGCAGAATGTGGTAAGAATTCATTCAAACACGGTCACTAATTTAAGTTAATCTATAAAAAATGCAAGAAGAAAATATTCAAATATATGAACATTGAAAAATATATTTTCAAAGAAAAAAAAATACTGGCCCGGAAAGGACTCGAACCCGCGACTTCTCACTGAAGAAGACGGCGTCTTCATCACTCGGCGATGAAATCAAGTTGCCAAATTGTTCCTTGCTTGTTGTATTTACAGTGGAGGCTGCGTTGTTTACGATTAAGTGGAACATGCATTATTTAACCCGTTTCAATTAACTGCTCACGTAAGGAACACATGCGTAAATGTGTAAATATATGTGTAAATATATACTTAACAGTATGTGTAAATATATACAATAATAAATTTTCACTTTTGATTTAATTTATTTCAGAGCAAGTTTAAAAAATTTTCATTTCAAACAAAGACATTCTTTTAATGTTTTCCCCCTCTTCATTTTAAGTGAGCCTAGAACTTAATTCCAACAGTGCTTTTAATTTTGCATGTCGGCACTGTATAGAAAAATAATAATTCAAATCACGCGATGGTAAACACAGATCATTGAGCAAGGAATATGGCAAAGAAAGAATGCCGCACGGTCACAAATTTAAGATAATTTACGAAAACTGTAAAAAAGCAAATTATAATATTAAATAAAATCATATAAATTATATTTAAAAAAGTAATTGCCCAGACGGGACTCGAACCCTCACTCAAGAATCCGACGTCTTATCCAGTCGGCTATTAAGGCATTATAATAGTTTCAATTAAAATAATGATGGTTATTATAAACGAAAATCTCTTATTACTGATAATGCACCCATTGATATGTATGACATACTGGAATTTCTCAATCAATTCGTATTCTCCTAAAAAGTTAGTCTTCCTGTAAAATTAACTCGTAGTAAAGATGCATTATGTTTAACGGCAGGTGAAAATTCTACATTTAAAGTTCATATAGAAAAGGTTACTCTCTATGTTTATCGAATTACTATTTCTGTTGATTTAGCTTTACAATAATCACTTTATGAGTTAGGGCCTTCGAAGGTTATATTCCTTACGATTTCAGTAGAACACGGAATAATCGACAAAGCATGGTTCAATTAAGCAACGTAACCCCGTAAGCAAAGCAACCTATCATGAAAAGCACCTCATAGCAGCATAGTGTATCATGTATACATTAATAAGTTTTCACTTCTGAATACAAGTTCGTTGAACTATAAGCTTTAAATATATATATCCGTAAATACTATGTAAATCCTTATAATAAATTTAATTAATTATATATATCCTTCAAAGGTAACAACTTTAAAAATTATCATTTTAAAGAAATACTGTTTAATTTTTTAAATTATTTTCCTAGTATGCTCTCTTTCAAGATGTGCGTGGCTGCTTTCAGTGAATCTCTCTCTCCATGTAACGTGATAGCTTTCTACACTTTAGCGACATCTAATAACCACCGAGCTTCTGCGCGTGATTAAATTTTGAAATGCCTTAAGACACTTACGTTGCTTCCATATTTACCATTTCAGACACACGTGTTACATCTCATAATTAATCTACACTTAATAATAAAAATATAAGAAGAAAATAAAAGTAAACTAAACAATCATTAACACTTCTTTAAATCAAACAAACTATTGAGCCTTAAGGAATTATTATTACCCATTCCAAAGCAAAATATCATGAAACATCAAGTGGAGTAATTTCTTAATCTACGTATAGATGGCATCATGTTCTCAGTCATGTAAATTCAACACAAATGTAAAAGAAAAAATCAGGTGCCAAAAATTATGTATAAAACATCAAGTGAAGTAGATTCCTCATGTACGTATAGATACATTATGTTCTTAAAGTCATGTGAGTTCAACACAAGAGTAAAAGAAAAAACTCTGGTAGCAAGAATTACGTATAGAAGGCACTCAAAGAAATTAAACTAAAAGTAATAGAAAATAAATGCATAGATATAAATGAATCCGTTTGCCCTGCTCTTCTGAAATATTAACATGAAAAAAGTAGTTTCTCAAGCTGGTGTTATTCCTCTAAATAAAATAAAGACAAAAACCTTCTCTAGTTAATCATTGATAAGCAGAATAACTAACCTTTAAAGTAAATATCAGTCGTCTTTTTAATTTCCTATACCAAGATAATAGCTAATAGTCCTTTTACAGAGAACGAAAGGAAAGATCTCATTGACAGATCATCTTCAGTTGTAACTTTTAGCACGGGAAATTAATATTTAAAACTTTAAAAACTGAGGCATAACAGATTCAAATTGTTTCTTTAGAAATTTATTTCCTTAAACCGTATCCATGCTGCGTGGAATTTTAGAATTTTCTGGAGAACTAGACTTTCTTCTATGAAACTATTTACTAGAATCTGTTAGGTCTCAGCAATACAGTGTGTGTTATAAGATAACAGGGCGACAACTACTTAATATAATCTGTTACTTGTCTTTTCTTTTCCCGCTAAGAACATATTTTTTATTACCCTGGCGTCTCGTAACATTATCCGATGACAAACATTAAATAAAACTTCGTCTCCTAAAACAAACGGTATCCATTGAAATAGAGGACAACTAACAGAAAGAGGCGGTCAGTATTAGCAAGAAAAGATTTTTACATAGTATTTATCTCTGCGGTTCACATACTTTAAGATATTTCGATCTCTTAAACTGTGGCATGACCTCAAAAATATGTCAAGGTTTAAGAATATTAACACAATTTCCGCTGAACGCCTGGCGTCTAAAGACGAAATAATATATATGATAAGCTTTATACTATCTATGAGAAGAAAAAGTTCCACTAAGTGAAACAGAAAAGACCATTTTCAAACATGTAACTCATTACATCTAACAGTAAATGTAGTTAGTATCCATGCAAGTTGATCATATCCTTTTAACAGAAACATGAAGCTCCTACGGGAAATTTAGGTCAAGCGGTCTTACATTCTCTTTAGTTTTACTAGATCAGTAGACAGAGACGGATCAAATTGTATTTCTCTATCACGTTTGGACTTCTGTGAAAACGTAAGTTCACTTTATTATAACTTATGATTAAACTTTTTCCCTTCCTCTATATATTTTTAACCATTACAAGTGTAAGTTTTCATAAAACTCGTGCTCAGAACTTGCGGCTAAATCAGTAAATATCATGATCTAACCACATAATAAATTTAGGCTAATTAAAACGGTGAGTTTATTTTATGTTCCACCGATTGTGCGGTCGACAAAATAAAATTCTAAAGACGAGCGGTAATTATCTGAAGCGACATTTCTATTAATCTAAACTAAACTATAAATCAAAATAGCTATTAAACTAATAGTAACCGTCGAGAGTAGCAAATTCAAAAGAGTGTAATATTACGTGTTCCACCGAAATCGAAAGCAATGCAACCTCCACTGTAAATACAATGACCAAGGCATAATTTGCCATATCGCTTTCGTGGTCCAGTGGTTAATATATCTGCTTCTTAAGTAAAGGTCGCGGGTTCGAATCCCGTCCGGGCGACTACTTTTTTCTCTCAAATATGTTTTCACATGTTCATATTTATTATTATTATTAATTACGCATCAAAATAAAAATGATAGCTTACACCAGCATAGAAAGATCTACGGTAAATATCAAAAATAATTTTATATTAGGTGATGTGTGCAACATAAAATTATGGGCCTTCCAGAAAATGAATGCTTGTTAAATCCTTACGTAAGCACTGATCGTTCTAATAAAGAAAATCAAACTTATGTGCGGTAATTGTAAATGTTTTAAAGCTATCTGACGGAGAGTTAAGTTAAATTTAAAACGTAGACACTAGAGACTTTCAGAAAATGTTTGCTTACGTAAGCACTGAACTTTTTAATCAGAATACCAAGAGAGATAAATGTATCATATGTGTCCTATGTTCCATTTCCATCGTCTAACACGTAATGACGACTGTCTGCAAAAAAATGTACAGATGCTTACATAAGCATCAAAAATTCTCGACTAACCTAGCAGGAACTGACCTCGAAAGCTAGGTACGTTGAAATGGAAAATCTAGGATGAGCTGACCTATAAACACAGTACCGTTGCTCAAAAATGTGGGTTACCCACTTAGGCCCAAAAGTAGCCCATGCCCGTAGACCCAGGCCAGCTTAAGCCGGGTTTATACGTAGCAAAGAACCGTTATCGCGTGGGGGTATGAAATTCTAAGCATAGTATATAGTATCTACTGAACTCACCAATGGCGCGTGAACTTACGTGAGCCAGAATAACAGCTACAGCTGTCGGAGTATCCTTTCAGAAATATATTTTGAAGGGCCTGCATTGGTATGTCGTTGTAATTATTATTTGATTGCTAAGCAGTTTGCAATCGCAGTGCTTGACACACTACCAACTCATATCTGTTAGTTCCTTCAAAAACAAAAATTCTGGCGATAATTACTATTCTAATGTTTTTTGTTTGAGGTTTGGTGAAAATCTGGTGGGTACAATGACTGCTCAGGTAAAGTGCCCTTATATTGCGTTCGACCACTTTGTTCTCTATGTGGTTGATGTAGTTGATGATGCCGTTTTATGTATGAAGTATGGTTCGTCTTGATTTTTTATTCTGTTATAACCATTCAGACATTGGTCAGCAAGTTACATGTCCAGGTACACTTATATATCATTTGTGTTTATTTTGTTGATATTGCTGGTAATGGGAATATTTGCGTCGATTTTGTGGGTGATGTAGGGAACAATATCTCTGTGAGGATTGGTCAAAGTCTGGTCGGTAACATGACAGCAAGTAAAGAACCCTGGGATTTTATATGTTCATGAAGTTGGAAATAATGCTCTTTGTATATGTTAATTTGATTTGTTTTAATTAGTTGGGATTTGAGCTACTCCCGGTCAGGTGTTGGTCTGTTATTTATATACTCTCCTGAGAAATCATTGTTCAACAGATAGCACGATTGTACGTCAGCAGTAAAGAACTCAGTATAAGCAAACTGTAATTTGTTTCCGAAACACCCTCTGGGTGATTCCGACATTGAAAATAAGAAAGTATGTGATCATTCTGCAATGGAAATTATGGTACCAAGTGGAGAAGAAAAATCGTAATCAACACTCCTTGGCCTCAGTACAGAGCTTCTTAATATCGACACCTACGAATTTGCATACACTTGCAGTTCAATGGTAAGTTGAAAAAACGAACTGCAGAATTTGACAGAAGAGCAACAGAAATCCCTGAAACCCTGTATTCCTCCTCAAACGTCAGGAAAGGGCCAATTTCCTGGATCGGATCATTACCGTAGACGAAACGCGTTTTGCCTACAACAATTGGAAGAGAAGAGCACGATTGATCCATAAAGATCAGGCTCCCAGAGAAATGGCCAAATCCGATCGGTACCCGAAGAAGATTTCTCTCTTTTTGTGGTGTACTTAGAAGACTACTGTTTTATAAGTTTCTTACAAGATAATAAATGGTCACAAGGGATGTATACTGTGAACTGCTTGAGGAATGCTACAAACAGTGTCTGAAGAAAACCACACTAGAGAATTGCAAGAGGTTTATGTTGCTGGGCAGAAGCAAATAAAGAACCAGGTACTGTCCGTTCTCACATTGTGTATCACCCGAATGTTGCCGGTAAAAAACACAAAATAACACGATACAGAAGAAGTTGTATCATCCTGAAAAAACAACGGGGAGGTCAATTCCAATAACAAGATCCTGAGCAGTATCTGTGCTCTCCGAAGAAATAATACAATCGTTAATACATTGGTGTATAAATTGACACACAGTGATAGCGATCTTTCATATGTAATGATACACTGTAAACAACCTTTCTTAAAACTCCTTATCTGAACATTGATTAAATATTTCTTACAATGAGATACCTACTTTCTCCATAATGCCGACTTGGAAATAAGAGAACTTATCTTATTTGAGATGGAGATCGTATCAACATTATCATCTTTATATTTTGAAATCATTTGCGTATATCAGGATTGACAGTTTCGGTATTACACTGGGAAAATCATTTGATAATAATATAAAAAAATAATTTTTAAGATCACGCCTTTATTAAAAGTGCACAAAAGCGGATAAATTAAGCCTTATTTTATACTCTTATATAATTTCAACTCTTTATAATATTTAAAAATCAGGTGACAAAAATAAAAGATGCTCTTAGAAAATGTTGTTCATGGAGCCACGAATTGTCGCTACGGTTACTATTACCACAGAAAGTCATACAGAGAAATAGTCGGTATTCAAAACTAGCTACGCAATTCTTTTCGGCTTCGAAGAAACTTCTTCCTTCGCCGCTAGATATCTCTGAGCTCAATAGCTCATTTTCTTAACCATTCTGCTAAATTCGAGCCTATGATACATCCATCCATATTTAAGCTAAAAAGAAATGCTGAACCAATCACTGAACTTCAGTTTACCAGGATCTTTAAGAAAATAAGCTAATAAGTTCAGATACATCTAGTGGCGAGGCAAGAAATTTTCTCGAAATCAGAAAGAAATGCGTAGCTTTTTATGAATACAGATTACCTCTTTGTTTGGGTTTGTGTGCTATTACGTAATATTAAGATGAACATAATTTCTATGAGCACCTCACGCTTTTATTTTTAGTCATACTATTCTTAAAATTCATAAATAGCTAAAGGATATGCGAAAAAGCTTATTTTCTCCACTTCAATATTTCTTTTAACAAAAGCGTTTTTTTACTAAATCATTTTTATGTGAGTAATATTATTGTTTTACCCTTTAACCCTACGTGCACCAAGGTGGGTTAAAAAATGTCCACCCTTTTCTTAAATAACGATTTTTATGGATATTTCGTTAGTATTATACCATAACTCAGGTTTTGTGTAAAAAATAATGTAAATTGTATTTTCTGCCTTTCAGTGTTTTTAATTTTTAGAAACTAACCTATTTTTTAAAAGAAGTTTTCGTGGTGGACATAAAGTACCCACCCTTGGTGCAACGTATCACCATAATGTGCATGAAGTTAAATCGAGTTCAAGTTTAAAATTCTGACGCTAGGCGCTGTTGCGGGCACAGTTGATACAAAGTGTCATTCACCAATGGCGGTCTGCCAATCGCAGTTTCTAAATCACGCTTCCTCACTAGATCTAGTACCATATATTTGTGATGATTCTCAACTGTTTATTCTTCAGTGGAAAGTGTGAGTGAAGTAAACATCACACGTTTTTACTTTCCTTTGAAAGCAAATATGGCGTATTTTGTTTCCGATAGTGACATTGAGCGCGAACTGGCAATGAACACAGATGACAGTGACTGTATCTAGCGTGGATGAAATTCTAAGCAAAAGTGTAGACAATGGAAATTATGATCAAGAATGCGAAGGAACGAATAATAGTGACGGCTGTAGTGACGATGAAGGGGGAAGTTCCCTTTCATCCGGCATGGCTTACGTTGCTAAAAGTGGCCGAGTTTATACTAAAGAAGCTCCCCGTCCTACACGCAGAACGCAACAGAACATTATTCGTGAAAAATCAGGCTTATGACCATCAGAAAAGGTAAGCAGTATAACATAATCATTTTCTATTTTTTTTACGAAAGACATTTTGTCACTAATTGTTAAATACACTAATGAAGAGGTGCAAAGAAGAAATGTTGCTGAAACCAATGAGACTGAAATACTTGCTTTGATTGGGGTTCTGATTTTGATGGGTGTAAACAACAACAACAATTTGAATTATCATTATTTATGGTCAAAAGAACATGGTAGGTCTTCATATATAGCAAGCATGAGTCGAAATCGATTCACTTCACTTCTAAGTGTTCTCAGATTTGATGACAAAAGTACAAGGGTTGAAAGAAGAGCTACAGACAAATTTGCTGCTTTACGTGAAATATTTCAGCTTACAAATCAAACGTTTACCAAGCACTACCAAGCTGGCCAAAACACTGTTGTCGATGAAATGTCTTTCAGGGGAAGATGCCCGTTCAAGGTGTTCATGAAGGATAAACCCAAAAAGTACGGGATATTGATAAGAATGTTAGCAGACTGTGAACAGCTTTATGTCCTCAATATGGAAGTTTATGCCGGCAAAGTAGAGGGATCGACCCCCCAATCAAGGGGACCTAAAGAAATAGTGAAACGACTTGTTGCTCCCATTGTGAATACAGGACGCAATGTGACAACTGACAGGTATTATACATCTGTAGAGCTTGCGGAAGAATTGTACAGAGACTATAATCTTACTCTAGTTGGAACGATGCAGTGCAATAGGAAGCACATTCCAGAAGAACTGAAGTCCACTAAAGGCAGAGAGCTACACTCCAATATATTTGCATTTACGGATCCTGCTTCTGGTAATCCACCAGTCACTCTTGTGTCGTACATTGTTCGGGAAAAAACAAAGAAAGTACTAATCATGCTCTCGACACATCATATGGATACAAAATGCGATGAAAGTCATAAAAATAAGTCCGATATTATATTGTTTTATAACTCAACCAAAGGCGGAGTCGACTTCATCGATCAAATGGCCAGAAAGTACACCACCAAAAGGAACACTCGAAGATGGCCATTATCTGTGTTTTTTTCCTTGTTGGGCATCATTTGTATCAATTCATATACTATTTACGTGTTGAATAATCCAGAGTGGCATAAAAAAAGATCTAACAAACGGTATAGTTTCCTCCAAAAACTCGGCACGGATCTTATCAAAGAAAATGTGCAGGAAAGAGCTAAGGACCGAATTGGTCTCCAGAATCACGTTGTCACAGCAATAGAAAATGTTTTGGGACACAGAATCACGAAAAGTGTTACCGAAGTGAAAGAACCAAAAACAGGAAGAGGAAGATGTGTTCTTTGTTGCAAAGAAGCCAGATCAAAAAATATTCAATTGCAGAAACTTGCAAAAGCAACAACTGTATGCGCAAAATGTGAAGCCTTTGTTTGTGGAAAACATAGTGAAAAAACCAACATTTGCCTCGCTTGTAAATGCAACATTAGTGATTCAGAGTAACCGACAATGACTTTTGGCAGGTAACGTAATAAAATAATGTTTACTCTGTAGCTTTCAACAATGAAAATAATTTATGTTGGTAGTACCATATAATTATTCTTGTAATTAGGGAAAAATGTTAATAGAATTTCCTTACTGTTAAATTATATTCTGAGAATAACAAATAAAAATGTTGACATAATAATTGTTTCGTTGCTAGCCTTTAGTAGTCTTAGTTTACGTTTAGTACAAAATTCAATAGAAAATTACATTTTCCCGGACAGATAATAACTATTTATATGGTGGACATTTTTTAACCCTCCCTTGGTGCACGATGTTACGCGCAACCCCTTGGTGCACGTAGGGTTAAATCACAAATTGTTTTGTAATCTACATTTCATGCGAATTTTCATGTATTATTTAGCTGAAATCGTTGCCATAATTGCAACGTCTGTTAAGCTTTTTTCTTTCATTTTTTATTGGAAAACGCAACACCATGGAAGGTTCAAGACATTAATTTACTGCATATCCAAATGCATTAGTCAGACGATATAATCGTATTATGCTTTTAAAAGTACCTGGAGAACATTAAGTTCTTAAGAGTACACAATTATAGTGCACAATTATCTACACATCTGTACTCGGATGTAAACTGCACTATGGCACTTTCTTGCAAAACACAAACTCAGTACATACTTTTGTAGATTTGAGCACGCTGTTCCTGGAGGTATGCTAAAAGAATGCAAAGTACCTAACATAGAACATTATGTCCAAGAGTATATGTGTGTCCTTATACTGAAATATCCTCGTGTACATAATGCTCTATGATGAAACTCTGCGCGATGTTCAGTAATGTTCCTTTAAAATTATTTTTTTAAAAAGTTAATGTGGTTGGGTTTCGATCCAGGGTCCGCTAACACACTAGTCAGATACTCTCGTCACTTTTTTTAATTTTTTATTATTTCTGAATACAATTTGATTTTTTACAACGCCATATGCAAAAAAGAAGAAAAAAAACTATTATCATTAACTTCAACCAGAAACAGAAATATTAAAAAACAAAATGATAACTATATATATAAATGACAGTTTTATGTTGTATATATTCAACTATTGCACTTAACCCCAGAATGCCACAACTAGCATAAACACCATCATTATGCCAAGCATTTCTTCTATAAGGTATTTGTTATAAATCTAGCAAAATATTTATGTTTAGCTTGAGTTTGTATCGTATTATATTGCATCATTAAATAATCTTGAAATTCTAACACGTCATAATTACCCAAAATAAAACTCAGAAACTGCGCTAATTACCAAATTACAGCATTATTTTTAACTCTTGGATAATAATTAAACTTAGGCCTCCTAATAAGTTGGTAATGTATATTATTCGGAGAAGCTCGTGTTATTAAACTTAATAGTCTTCTGTACTGATCCCTAGTTTGTTTAGATAATTTGCAAGTCGTAAGTCGATGTTTTAGAGTATCAATATTTGCACATTTGGTACATTTATTGTCTTCGCCAAAACGACGTTTATATCATTTATCGTTAGTGTCAATAGCATCATGTATCACCAAATACCATAGTGTTTGTTGTTGTGCAGTCGGGAAGGGGGCATGTATATTTTTTCAAATTATGTTCCAACTATCATTATGCTCTTGACTATATAATCTGTGAGCAGGGGCATTACTTCGTAACATTTGATATTTTTTTTACTAGTTGGTTGGTTCATATTTTTGTTTGTTTTTTCATACAACATGAAACTGAGAATTACATTGTAATGCCTCAGACCTTCAGGTAGGTCATGCAACGCTAAGGGGAATTCCGATGAATATTGTTCTGTCAAGGTCAAAAGTAACTGTGCTGGAAGGAGGGGGGGTTGTAACGCCACAACTTGTATAGTTCTTCGTATCAACAGACTCTGTGCCTTATCATATACATTAAGCAGATTAAGTCCCCCAAGGCCATATCCATAACTCAGGTCATTGTATCAAACTCTATAGATATGTTGAAACCAAAGAAACCAGCCCATTTCGGATTGTATTTGTTTACCTTGAACTTTCGGCATTGGTAACACATTAGCTACATGCCATATCTTTGACAATAAATAATTATTGATATATTTCACTCGTGAAAGCACGCTTAATGCACAAAATTTATATAATTGACTTATTTTTTGGAGTTTTGCGATTAATAGTTTATAATTATATACAATCATTTCTTCATATTTTGTTTCGAACCAAATGCCTAACACTTTAAGTATAATAACTCGCATAAATTCCATATCAATTTGTCCTTCGTTATCATATATTACCAAGTCTTTCGTTTTCCGTTTCCTAAGTACCGACCCTGAAGCCTGTTCATAGATGTCAATGTACTACTGGATAACACGATATTCTTTTACATTATTCACTATTAATCACACATCGTCAGCATATGCAAACACTTCTTGGTGCATTGGAGGACCCATAGCTTTGTGTAACTAACTTTGTAATTTGTACAAATGTGGGGATAAGGCCACCGCATATAAAGATAAACTACTGGGACAATCTTGGCGGATCCCTCTTTGCATCTTCAGCGCAGACAACAAATGATTACATAACATTATTGCCTTGGTAGCGTTTTTTATACAAATATTGTAGATGTTGTATGAATTCCCTCGCCACGCCGTGAAGAATATGCCACAAATACGTATGGGAAATTTTATCTAAGGCAGAATCAAAATCAAGATGGATCAGGTGAGAAGTAATTTTATAATTTTGTGCTAATGTGATGTAATCTCTAAGCGTTAATAGTATTTGGAAAAGATTTTTACCAGGGCCTCCACCATATTGATGGGGGCTAATTAACTCCAGTGCATATTTACATTGTCGGTTTATAAGACAACGACTAATTTATCTTCACATCTGTCCTCATTAAGGATATGGGTCGATAGTGGCCGATTTCGATCGGTTGTGGAACTTTTG
>JAGDQP010061872.1:0-11967 GCA_022664845.1 Lepisma saccharinum
ATATATATAAACAATACAATATGATTTTTTTGTTTACAATTGTAATCAAAAGTACAATATGAACAAAATTCTAAATTTTCTGGCTTGCTGAGTGTCCTGCCACTTCCAAGAATGTTTTAATTATTCATGTATATTAATTTACATAACTGTACTACAATTGTAAAAGTAGGCCTAAATGTCCTATGCTGAACAAAAATATTTAGTTTCTAAATTGCTGACTGTGTTTAAGTATGTTTCACTGTACCTGATACGGGACCGGCGTAAGCCATAGTGCTGTTACCGCCCATAAAATTTATTTTATCTATCTTTAACTGTACCTGATTGTGTATGTTTCCCTTTGCCCGCTCTAACACCTTTCTTATCTTTAGGGAATATGTACGACGTTAGTAAATTTTTTTACTATATCGTTTCATGGTATTATAACAAAGATAATAAAGTACTTACCAGATTTTATTTTACAGACATATTTAAAGAGATATGAGCCTTTTTTTCCCCATCATATGAACAGTCGTTCACTCACGTACAAGGTTTTCGCTTCTCTACTCTCGCGCCAAGCAGCAAGCGCACTTTTCCATTACGTCATTGAGTTGTCATCACTAACCTCTCTACAGTGCAACCAACTGTAAAATTTCTCACTGCGCATGCGCACGGAAACATCGAAATATAATTGCACGACCATGCCACTTTCCCCGTCTTTCCCTTAATTGGGATGTCCTATCGTAACTTAAAACCTTAGAGAGTAGTATATTTAAGATATCTAAGAAAAAACTATACTATGAGGGATGTTCTAGTCATAATAATAAACCTTACTTTTCCAAATCTTCCAGTTTCTTCACTTCCCGTTTGATATGTTTCAAGTAGCCCCAACGCAATTTTTGCAACAGATGGGAGTAGCTTACAGTGCCAGTAGCTTTCACTTCAGATTCTGTTACTAGAAAAAAATAACAAAGAAAACAAGTTACCATTCACGAAGAACAAATTTTAAATTATACTTGAATTTGTGAATTGTATCACATCCAAATTTGAATGAGGTTATGGAAAAGGTTAATAAATACCCAAACAGCACAAGAATATCGGGCCGATTTCGGACCTATACTGGGCCAATAACGGGTCTATACCGGGCCGATTTCGTGCCTATACTGGGCCAATAACGGGGCTATACTGGGCCAATAACGGGGCTATACCGGGTCGATTTCGGGCCTATACTGGGTCAATAACGGCCTATATTGGGCCTATAACGGACCTATACTGGACCAATAACGGGTATATACCGGGTCAATTTCGGGTCTATACTGGGCCAATAACGGAACTAAACTAGGTTAATTACGGACATATACTGGGCCAATAACAGGCCTATACTGGGCCGATTTCGGGCTTATACTGGGCCAATAACAGGGCTATACTGGGCCGATTTCGGGCCTATACTGGGCCAATAACGGGGCTATACTGGGCCAATAACGGGGCTATACCGGGTCGATTTCGGGCCTATACTGGGCCAATAACACGGATTCCAATCACGATTGGTTGTTCTGAAATAAATACCGATCTACATTGACGTGGTACGATATTTCAGACATTCAAAGCCATTCCTGAAGCATGCGAAACATATACTTCATCCAGAAAACGTGCAAAGCAGAATAAATTATTAAGTTTAGAGAAATATTACTGTTTGAAGATGCCATTTGCGCTATACTGATTGGACATTGGCCGATATCTTTCCGAAGAGTGTCATGTGTGTTCGGAATATCTATGTGTGTAATTGAGAAATGACACGTGTTCTACAGAAATAACATGTACAGTAAAATTTCTGTTAGCCGAAATACTTTTTACCGAAATAGCGTTTAACCGAAACGAAAAAGAAAATTTGAAATACTAACAGAAAAAGATACAAGATTTTTTCAAAAAACTGTAAACTTAGTTGTAGAAGAAGTTGTCCAGCTGTAGAAGCATTTAAAGCTTTATTGAAAGTCTATTATATACGTAATCAAAAATTGTATTTTTTATCATTGCCTTCAATTTTTTCACTTTAAACATTTAAAAAAAATACACATTTCTTTAAACCGAAATTTTGGTTATCCTAAATGACCTCCGCCCCCTTTATTTTGAATAACAGAGGTTCTACTGTATAAAACGTCTACATATTCCCTGCTTAAAGTCATTTTGTAATGAAAAGACTGTCAATGTCATCCCATTCCTTGTTTGAGTTAATGAAATGCAGAACTGACGTAATATTCATCCTGGTTGGATCTGTGGCTAAGTAGATAAGACAACGAATAACAAATAACAAGATTACAGGTTCAAATCCGGTCGCAAACAAGTGAGACAATTTGTAACTATAAATGAAGAGGAGAAAATAAGACGACGTGTAATAGATTAAATACAGAATATAAACAAGATCACGTTTAAAAACCTACTGTAAAAATTTACATAATCGCTCTAAGTCAATCGGCACTCTGTTCGAAGTTTTCGATACGCCCCCATAAATAGTAATTTAAATACTACAATTTAATACTACCCGTGTCGATACACTCGCGCCCGAAATGATTTCACCCCCCCCAAAAAAAAATTGGCGCTCTGTTCCGGGGAACAGTTCGAACATCCCTTGAGCCGACCCTGTACTGGGGTGTTCGCTGTATCTAAAAATCCTTCGATTTGATCTCTTTAGCAGGAGTACTTAGATCACTTGAACATGAAGACATTAAAGGTGCACACATTAAATTACTTCAAATTCGACTACCACATCTGTTATTAGACTGCATCAAGAGAGTAAAAAAAATCAAAGTTGGAAAAGGTGTACGGCAAGGATACCCAATCTCTCCATTCCTATTCCGTAGCTTTGCAGGAAGTGTTCTAAAATTTAAACCGTGATGAAGTTGGAATAAAAATTAATGGTGATTACTTAATATTCAACTTAAATTTATTGATGACATGATCCAATAACTTCACGTGCAGAAGAACTACAAACCAGAATGATAGAGCGCGGAGTAATGAGAATTTCAAAATAGGACCTACAATGAATTTAAGATAACAAAAGTAATGCACAATGAAGATGCTGGAAAGAAAGAAAGAAAGATTCATGGAGCGAACATTAGCGTAGTTGTGAAGAATGTCCACCTAGAGCACCTGAAAACATCTAGTGACAAGTTGACTGAACAAATAAACAGAAGATGTAAACGGGCATGGAGTTCTTATGGAACTTTACTTGTGATGTTGCTTTCCTGTGAAACCTAGAAATTGACTACGCCCATGGGTCAAAGGTTAAGAGTTACAGAAGGAGCAAAGGTGAGGTTCATGACAGAACCCTGCATACTTGGCTGATCACGGCCCGATTCTACACCCATACCTTTCGGCTCGATCCGAATCCGACCAAAAATAGGACTGTGCCGATCGGAAAACAGGGTAATTGTGTTCGTAAACTACTATTCTTCTGCATTAGGTCAGAGCTGCCCGATTTTCCGTCTGGTTTGGATCGAACCGGAAACTGTCGATGTAGAATCGGGCCTCGCTGGGCCTTGATTACTGTTATTCACGAGACGAGATTCAGTCTCGAAAATGTCTTATTCAGAAAGTGTCTCGTTTCGAAATAACATACGTATATTGTATAGATATATTGCGGCAGTCCTGTCTTGTCTCGTTTTCCATAGATATTTCTATCTCGTGGCAAGAATAGACAAGATCAGGCATAAATGCAAGGCTTTAGTTCATGATAGGAATAACTAGGAGGGATATGAAGACAAACGGATGGATTCATTCTCAAATAAAGATAGTTGATGACTACGATGATGATGATAAATCTTGGGCCACAATTTGACCTGAAACCTATCATACAATGACGTAAAATAAAATTTTCGGTTACAGCCGATAACTGTACACACATTGACATTTCTCTCAAATATTACGGAATGTATCAAGAAACTTTTCCAAAGTTTTTAACAGTCTGACACCTGTAACACATTGGAGAGTCTTGATCATTTGAATTTGAATTTATTTTTATGGTATTTTGTCATCTTTGGCTCAGTCCAGCTCGGTTATATTTCTTACGAAAAAATCGAATGACAACAATTGGCAAAGTTTAAGACATGGTATTTATTTGAAGGGGATGAGTATGTGACATTGGGGGGAGGGTTATTATCATTGTGAGGACGGTCACCATGGAAATTTATAGGTGTTATCAGTTTTAAAAAAGACTCCATTAGAAAAAACTTAACTAGGAAAATATTTAAACCATTCGTTTTTATTACTTTGGAAGACTGCTTAAGATACATAACAATTTAAGGAATAAATACTTTTACAAGGAGTGGAATGGTTTCAAGATTGTATTACAGAACTAGTGGCATAGCACCTTTTTTATTTCTATCTCTAATAACGCTGCAAATAAATATATTTAGTGATTTGGTACCTTTCAGTGCTTTTTTATTAGATTTTCTAGGTGTTTACACATTATATCAAAAAAGCGGAATTTTCACTCTTCTTACAGCGGAATGAGGGACCACTCTTTCAGAGCGGAATTTTCAATCGAAAACACAGTGGTTTTCAAAGAAACGCTCTCGCTTTGGATGGAAAATGTGATGTTTCTATATAGAATTCCGATGCTTTTGAATATAGTTTATTTTTCAAACTTGAGAGTTTTTTCATCTTTTTAGAGTGGTTTATTTCTCAATTTTTTTTAGTGATTCACAATGCATCATGGTTACTAATCAAATTTGTTCTCCGCCATTTTTTACTTCGAAGGTTATCGAAATACGAAGCTATACTGTGATATTTATCGCGTTGAGTTTAATTAAAAAATGTCAACAGAAAACCTGAAAAATTTTCTCAGTGACGAAAATATACCAGAAGATGTCAGGAATAACGAGCAAGATATGCACTAATACAAGAAATCTTTGAACGTTATTCTCAAGTACCTGACGAGACGAAAGAAACCATTTCTGAGGCGTATTCTCGCAGTTGGACGGCTGTCTGATGGGTTAAAATATTGGATAGCTGTCTGGAAGATACCGGGTTCAAATCTATCACAGATCCCATCTTTTTTTCGAGCGGATTTCTAATCTTTTCTCTGACAAAAAATCATTCTAAAAGAGTGGCTCCTCTTTCCGCTCTCAAAAAAATAAAATATTCCGCTCAAATCGAGCCGGAATTCCGCTATTTGAATTTAACCTTCTACCAAATTGAACAAATAAACTTACTTGAGCAAGTGTCCTCACTGTAATCTTGTGTAGTACGTGCACCAATTGCTCCTGTTCGGAATTTCCTTGATGTACGTGACGCTACCCTCTTGGTTTTAGCAATCAAACTGTTGGTAACAGCTTCGCTGATTTTCTTTGTTACATTACTGTCCATTTCATTCTGCGACTCCCTGTTGACATAATCTAGACACTTCTGAAGATCGACTTTAAGTGAGACATCTTCGGATTCGTCTTCTGGTAGTGGCCCATTTCTCTCATCTTTCTTTATCGGCTTTGCTGGTTGAACATGTAAGACACTATCGATCATGGACATTATTTCTTGCTTTTCTCGAGATATTTCAAAGTTTTCTTCAAGTCTTTCTGCATCTACTTCAGCAGTTGCATGAGCCTTACTAGTATGCGAAGTAGACTCTGAAACTTCAGAGTCTGTTTCCTTATCATACTTTATACTATTGTTAAAGAAAGGTTCGGAGTTATAAGTAACATCTGTATTCTCATTGATGGTTCCACTAGTTCCCACATTGATTGAATTCTGACACTGAATCCCACTAGTCTCGTCGTTTTTCTTTTCAAGAGCGTCCTTCACCTGGTGATGAGGACCATCTCCATTATTATTGACTGAAGGACCTGCAGTTTTGTAGTGCGTATCATGCACTGTGTCCATTTTCCCTTTTTGAGACTCAGTGTATTTGGTATCACCGTAATCTTTGTTGTTTCCAAGAAAAGTACTTTTGAAAGGAGTATGTGATTCAGTGACAATAGATTCATCTGTCAAACTTTCTGGTATAACTCTGAGATAATTGTTCCTGGCGTCGTTAGCTTCTTTTTTATATGTATTGTTGGTTGTTATATCCTTTGAACAAATTTCTCCGGAACGAACTTTATCATAACCACGAAGTGAACTTGTTGTTTTGCTATCTTTCGTGTTCTCAGCTGTGTCTCCACGATGATCATCTGCAGAATACTTTCTCATTTCGTAGTCCTTTTCATTTGATTTTGGCGATGATGCTCTTGGTACTTGCTTCCTCTCGTATTTGGAAAAAACGAATTGTTTTACTTGAGGCTGATAGGATACACGAGTTTGCCGACTACTAGGAGATGTTGGTTTAACTCCTTCAGTAGCACAATAATGTTTGTCAATGCTTTTAGTGGCTACTGTGTCTGCACAAGATTCAAACATTGATGACTGATTTAACACCTTATTAGAAGCCAATGACATGTAACTACTTTTACCACTTTCCATTGACAATTGAGAGAAGTTACGCCTATTAGAACTGACTTCAATGTTGCGATAAATCTGTTTGATAGAATCTTTATTTTCTGCTTTAGAAACATCATTTAAATTGCTAGATTCATCCATCACTTTTTTGTCTTGCGTCTTTCCTTCTCCCTTGTTTGGTGTTGAAGGTTTGTTTTCATTTTTTCTAGTTATCTTTGTGTCAGAAATATCGGATTCTTTTGTACGACCTTTCTGTGCTTTGAATTCAGTTGTATTTCTCGTTTCATTTTTGGGACTAGACGGCTTCGAAGATTTTGGTTTTGTAGGTGAGGATGGTTTCGGTAGCTGAGAAACTTTATTGCTGGTGTTTAAACTCTTTGCGTTAGTGGTCACATTAGAAATGCTTTCAGTCTTCTCGTTACGCGTGGTACCTCTACTTAGAGAAGTGCTTCTTTGGTTTTTATAATCCACGTGTGAAGTGGCGGGTGATCGAGAGGAAGATTTGTCTCTTTGTGGCGTAGCTTTTCTTTCAATTGACGGTGACCTACCAGATGGAGTTTCATTGTCAACTGCAGACGTGTTAGTATAAGAAACATCATCCAAACTAACCCCTTTAGGTTTCCCTTTTCTTGACTGAGTTAAAACTGGGGAGTGAATATTTCTGCTTGTGGTAGTATTGGATGGTGTCTTGGTAGTATTGGTACTGTTAAAACGTTCACGTTTATTTTGATTCGAACCTTTAGGACTTTTCGATCTACTTTGCTGTGTTTTTCCTTCAGCCTGTTTCATCTTATTTGTTTGCTGAATTGTTTCGGATCTTTTGCGATTGGCTTCTACTTTGTCTAGCATTTTAGGGTCTTTGTTCATAACAGATGTGTCTTTCCTTGCTGTTAAGGCTGGTGAAGTAGGGGGGGCCTGTGATGTACGAGAGCGCAGGATATTTGGTACTTTCAACCCTTTTCTGGTATTCTCCTCTGTACCTGATGAATCAGGGAAAAGCTCATTTAGCACATGAGCCGTATCATGTTTGGCATTTTCTAGTTGTTTTTTATTGATTTGCTTTTTACAACCTATTTGTTTCTCTTGTGCTTTAGTTTCAGGTAGTGAGTATTTAGTTTGTATTGGGGTTGCCAAAAGTGAATTTAACAGTTCAGTAAGTTCTGAATCATTATTACTGTACCCTGTCTCCCTAGTCACCCCGTCGTAGGAAGTATCATCATCTCCTATTGTATCCGCACTTGAGAATAGCGGTCCTGCTTGTTTTATCGTATCAAATTGATCCCTGTTCTCAGCTTTATAATATTTGGGTTTTGGACTCGTTGATCGTTGCCTAGTATGGGGACAAGAGTCTACTTCATCAGTATTATATTCCAGCAAGTCATCATCTTCATAACGAAATGTATTCTCTTTTGCTAACGATAATCTTGGTATTTTCTCTCTTGCTGCTTCCTTGCCTTCATTAAAACGTGTTCTGGTTGTCATATGATAATCGTTTACATCGAAGTTTACAGTTTTTCTATTAAACATCTTATTATTCAATGGTTTGTCCAGATAATGTCTATAATCACTTGCTAATGTTTCTGAAGATAGAGAAAGATTTTTCTCTTCTTTCTCTGCTATGTTATCCAAAGCTTCAGCTCGTACACTGTGTTTACTGTGACATTCTTTGAGATTTTTATTCATGCCTCGCGTCTCTTCTGAATACAAGTTGGATAAGTATTTGTTTGCTCTAGGTTTAATTGGTTCACTTTTCTGATGATCCAACATGTGTTGTTGGCGGTGTGCAAAATAATTAATGCTTTTTGTTGGTGGACTCTTAAGCTTTCTGTAATTCTTCGCTGAATTTATATTTCCCTCGCGATTACTATAATACAAATCCCGATCGAAAGATTTAAAATCCATTATCTCATCGATCGAGTTGTAGGTAGACTCTGACATTTCATGATCGGCTCCATATTGACTGAGTTCTCTTGTGCGCGTAAACGTTCTTTCCATTTCTCTTCGTTTGGAATCTTTGAGAGCTTCTTGTAACGGATTTGGATACAATTCCAAATGAACATCTGTGGGAACATCCATAGTAAATCCACTTATCCCTGTAGCTTCTTCCTCGAACTTACTCTCTCCGGATTCACTCGTTGGACTTAGATACGAATTTTTCCTTCTTCTCTGCCTCATCCGATCAAGAAATGTGGACCGGTATTTAAAATCAGTTGCAGATGATTCCTTGTAATTTTGGACAGTGTTATTGAAGAAATCATCTGGAGGAGGAAACAATTTACGTCTCAAATCTTCATCTTTGATTGGGTCATACGATTTATGAATCTTAGTACTGCCCTCCATCTCTATGCTTCAAATGAAAGGTCTGAATTACTGGGAGCTCCTCATTTACTATAGATCAGTGGATGCTATAAATAAACAAAAACTGTTATATTAATGCTGCAAATATTCAGTGCAGTACATAGACTATTCTATAATCAAATTCTGAGTGGTTAGTTAAAAATATATAATTTTTATACAGTAGTTACGAACATACTTATATTACTTAGTTACAAAGTCTCACTCAAACACAGCTCACTTGTCCTGAGTAATACCAGGTTTTGATTGCATCCATGAAGTGTAGAACTTTGTACATTCCACTCAAAAGAATCCTACAAATTTTGCAGAAACTTAGAAGAAAGATGTGGAATCTTGAAACGATGCCTTTCACGAGTGATATGATCAACTTCAGTGTTTGAATGACTTCATCAGTCACAATGGATTGATATCCATGTTCCATTTTGTTATGCACGTCTAGGCATCGAGATTTATTGTTGATTATAAATTATTTTGTCTATGGTAAGAACTATATGACAACGTTTCTGTGACGGAGGGGTAAGTATAGTAGAAATACAGAGAAGGAGTCAACACCCAGTTAGGTACTGGAGTGGCTCCATTCGTGGTAAATGATTTGCAAAGGCTAATGCCATAGTTACAGTTAGCCCCAAAAGTTCGTACCCAGTCGTAAAATGCATTCTCTGAATAACTTTGGTTTTAGTATCGATACATTTATTCTCTATTTTTTGACAAACCAATCGGAAGTTGAATTTGGAATAGTATGTAAATAGGATCAGAAAAGGTCATTTGGTGATAATTCTTAGAAGATCTGTCACCCAAAATCTTTTTCCTTTAGAAGCTACCTCGAGGTCTGTGTATTAGCATATGGCATGCCATCTAGTTTCAATCCACTATCTGTGCCTTGTTCTCTGTAACAGTGATCAGTCATTGGCATAAATCTACGAGATATTTTGTGATGTAATTTACAGGTACATTAAGTACTTTAAGTTTTATGTTCTGAATGCCATTCTGTGCACAAGGATCTGTAATATTTTTTTCAAGGGTAGAACAGTTTAAAACTCCATAAGTGTTTTGGCACATACCTTATGGTGTTTCAGTTAATTTTCACCTGTGAGCCTTATCTATATAAATCGGTACAAAGCAGATGATTTTCTTTTCCAGAACTTTCAGAAGTGAACATCAAACAAGCAAGATGATGCGTGGTTGAGTAAGACATATAGAATTATTGGTATTCACAAGATGACAAAAGCAAGAAAGGTTCAAGCTGAATTCAGTGCAGCTTTTTCATGCAACCATTTCATGAAAATTGTCATGTACATGACATTGACGAGGACATAACCGTATTCATGTGTGACGACTCTTGTGAAAAAATCGTCTAATGAATCTGAGTGATAATTTGTTTCATGTGTATTTGGTTAGGGATAGTTCTGGTTACTAAATCATAATGTCACAAAATAACTTACCCACTATCACAAAATAATCTTCCACTTCAGTGTTTTTTTTTTCAATTACTGTGTGTTTATTGTATCTTAGTAAACAAGTGGAAAACATTGCCTATAGGGATAGTTCCGATATGGTATAAATATAGTCTAATCAAAATATTTTGTTACATTCTTTGTAAAAAGTTCATTTAATATAAAAATATCATCAAATTACTTTACCTTACCCTACACTAGTATCTAATTAAAACTATTATCAAAGAAATATGGCCTTTACCTTTACAAATTGATTCAAATTTTATGACAATTGAGGACATTGCCGGAAAAAGGGCACATAGCGCAAAAACGCATTGTTGGTAAACAGCTGGTAATGATTTAAGTTGAATATTACCAAGAAGTTTTTGAAATAATATTTATGTCGTTGACACCAGTATAAAGCGCATAGAATCAGATTTGAAAACTGTTAACTAACCTCATAGAATTCAAAGTTTGCGTGAAAAAATAGTGAAAATATTGTGTATGCATGTTATGTGCCCTTTTTCCGGCAATTAAAGATTTCGTGGTGCCACAGCCAAAACGGCTGGAGATAGAAAAACGAAATTTGGTATGACGCTACATCATCACCAGTAGATTAAGAAAATATTACAAAATGTTGAAAAAGTCGCCATCTTGGATTCAAAATGGCCACCAAAATGAATTTTTCATAAAATACACAACCTAAACGGCTGGAGATTGAAAAACGTATGACGGTATATCATCACCATTAAATTACGAAAATATTACAAAATGTCTCCAAAGACACCAAAATGGCGGGCTCTAAAATTAATATTCAACACCGTTTCAGTAGAGATACGAAATTTGGCATAAAAATGTATTATCAAGAGTAGTTTAGGAAAATATTGCAACATTTTTGCAAAATTCGCCATCTTGGATTCAAAGTGGCCGCCCCAAAAAACATTTTAAGCACCGTTCTAGCAATGGCACTAATTTCTCTCGTTCACTTTGAAGCGAAAAGAGTATATTTTTTCGGGTGACGGACTGATTCAGTTATATTTATGTGTGATCTGACTATACTAATCTTTCTGTCGCACTGTGCAAATGATTGGCCTCTGACGGAAAGCGTGTGAAGAAGTTCTACATAAAACACATTGCTGAGCCATGAACAAAACTTGATCATTGTCGAGTTGAGGTTTTGTCCGCCAGCAGGGTTCGAAAGCAAGACGACAGTTTTCACTTGCGGAAACTTTTCTACAGATTTCTTTCTATCAAGCTAACGAATAGAGATATTGACTTGAAATTTGCAGGACACGTATAAAAGAATATGGCGGATCGTTTAAAGCGATTGCCGGAAATGTCCTCAATTTCCAATTTCCATTATTCATTACTTATAATACGAATCCATAATCGATTGTCATAATGGCAATGAATTCCTTTTTACCTGCAATTTTTCTTATATGTAAGGTGTCTTCCCGTTCGGCCGAAAGGCCTACAAGGAATTTATATCAAAATACAATTCTAATGTTGATTTTGTTTTCAGTGAAATGGGAATTCGTAT
Organism: Lepisma saccharinum; assembly: GCA_022664845.1. Classification (NCBI taxonomy): domain Eukaryota; kingdom Metazoa; phylum Arthropoda; class Insecta; order Zygentoma; family Lepismatidae; genus Lepisma; species Lepisma saccharinum. The sequence goes on from JAGDQP010061872.1 coordinate 11,734, forward strand.
TTTGCCTATTTACATTTCGCCGGTCAACTACTTCAATTACAACAACTTGCGCAAAATGTTAAAAAAAAAATAGTAAGAAACTCATAATTACTTATATCACAATCATTTATTACTATCATTACGCAGGGAGATCCTGGTGCAAAAGGAGGGAACTCCAAAGTTATACGAAGTTCACAATTATGGGTAAATATCTGGTGTAGTAAAAAGTAATCCATTATTTTTGCATGACATTGA
>JAGDQP010061874.1:0-11966 GCA_022664845.1 Lepisma saccharinum
ATTAAAAGGAAAAGAAATAAGGGGTGCGGTCTCAGATACATACAACTAGAGAAATAAGGACCACCCTAATGTACACATAATATAAGTTTAGGAACAACTAGTGGGTCAAAAACAAATAGCTCGGAAAGTAAGGAAGGCATCAACGAGCAATTAAGTGGAAATCGTAAAACAATAAGAGAAAAAAGTTTCCATCATATTTAAGTAATGATTTTTTATGGTAGAGATGTAACGGGTCCTTCTCGTTCCTACCAATATTAATGTTGTAGCTGCGTGGTTCAATTTGTAAAGAAGGCCTCTAACGTATTGGTAACATCTCAGGGCATTGATGGATTCGAACTCGAATCTTTTTTAGATAAATAGTGCTTATGATGGTAAGCCTACCTATAGTGGGGCTACACCGACCCAAACCAAGACTATAGAGCAAATCAATATTCAATGCTTCGGAGCTTTTGAGCTGCCAGAAGATTGGATATTGATTCTCCAAAGCTACCACTGAATAAAAATCAGGTGCAGACTAAAATATTATTTATTAAAGAGAATTGTCTTTACACAAGGTATCTCTAACTGCAAGAAACCCAACATGGCTTCTTACATACATGCACAATACATTTAATAGTGACAATATTATTTCTATAAGTAATTATGCATTTGTATCAACAAGTAACCATATAACGTGATAAAAGTTAATTAGCTATACATTTGTGCTGATAATGAACTATACAAGTTTAAGTAATCGTTTATCAATCCATTAGTATACACCTGAAACTCCAGCTCTCAAAGTAGTGACCTCTAACGGTGAAATCCTGAGTTACCAAAAAATCAATATACATTATAAATCATAACGCGAAATAACTTTTAGTTCTTAAAACAATAAATGACTTTGAAATTAATTAAATTTATCTTAAATATCGTTTTTAAATCCACAACCGATTGATTCTAATGTGAATGAACATAATTGGTATCAATACTATATACCGATTGGTAGAGCCATAACAGAGAGATAAGATAAAATGAATTTTATGGGCGGTAATTATGGTAGTGAGTAGTAGAGAAAAAAAGGGAGAAATAGAGATGACGTCTCTACATGTATATTCCACCAAAATGTTCATGGTTTAAACATAGAAAAAATATTAATGTTAGATCTGTTTGCCCAAGAATTGTCATCAGTACAGGTAATCCGCTTCACTGAACACTGGTTGAAAACTTAATACATAAACGAACTAAATATCCGTAATTTTAATATCATATCAATATTTTGTAGATCAGATATGGAAAGAGGGGGTGGGGTAGGCATCTATTATACATTCGGTGTCCAAAGTACGATTTCAGAACCTAAATACAGAAAAACACTTTGAATCGAGCATAATAGAATTGGTAAGATATAATATCGTAATTGTCTGCGTCTATAGAACTCCGGACAGTGATGTAAAATTATTATTAAAAAAACCTTGAAATAATACTAGACTACTACGAGAACAAAAATAAAACATGAGTAGTTATGGGAGACATTAATATTGACTGCCTTAAAACTAATATAGACAACTAATTATTTATATTATTAAATATCTATAATATGCGTCCATTAGTCAAAGTAGCCACTAGGGTGATCCCAAATACAGAAAGTGCATTTGATCAAGTAATAGTAAATGCTAAAATATCAAATAACAGCATGGTAAATGTGTTAAGTACTGGATTCTCTGATTCGCACAAACTGTTAAAATACACAACTCAAACTCTAGCAAACAAAATCCCACAGACAAGTTTTACCAGCGAAAGAGAATATTTAGCAATAAAAATTGAGAACTTTTCACCAATCTTATTAGTAAGGAAACATGGGATTACATGTATGAGATAAATGATGTAAATGAGGCCTGGAATGTCTTCCTGGACATTTGCAAATACTATTTTAATCTAACCTTTCCCGTAAAATAATGCAAGAACAAGGTTTGTAAGCAAAAACTCTGGATTACTACAGGTACCAAACAATCAAGTAAAAAATGAAAGTCGTACATACGATTAAGAAATCCGGCAATAAAGCTCACACATAGGAAGTTACTCAAGGCAGCAAAGTGCATGCACAACGAACAACAAATACGAAACTCAGAAAACAAGTAAACAATTATGTGGAGTATTGTAAGAAAAGAAATAAATGGGGACGTTATAAACACAAACATCAAGCTTAAACGCAATAATGAAGTAATAAAAGACCCTATTAAAATAACGAATCTCTTTAATGAGTTCTACTCAACTGTCTCAGACCAGATTAAAAGTAATTACAAAATCAACAAACTAGCGAACACAAGTAATAAGAATACTAAAATTTGCAATAATACAATATATTTATGACCAGTAACCTCCGAATAAATTGTTACAATGATCTTAATAATAAAAAAAACAAATCTCAGCTAGTATAGACGAAATCCCCCACGCAATATTAAAAAAGTGCAAATACACATCGTGACACCTTTAACCTTTTTAATAAATTTATCCATAATGCAAGGACAATTTCCTGACTGAAACATGCAAAGGCCATACCTATATACAAAAAAGGCGATAAAGGGAACCTTGAAAATTATAGACCTATCTCATTACTTTCACCATTCTCCAAAATTCTTGAATCGGCTATGAACCAAGAACTTACTACATTCCTACAGAAATTTAACTTAATAAACGAGGCACAAAATTTATTTTATAAAGGTGGGTGAACAGAAATGTCCATATTCAACTACGTTGAACGTGCACGAGAGATACTGGATAATAGAGAAAAGCGCGTAGGTATATTTCTAGACCTAACGAAAGCATTCGATATCGTACCCCACAACAAGCTTCTCGAAAAACTTCAACGGTATGGAATACGAGGGCTAGCTAATAATTGATTTAAATCATATCTGGAAAAGAGATTCCAAATATTTGAGGTAACTCATACGTACAATAGAAAAACTACACATTACACTTCTAACAAAAAACCAATAAGATGTGGAGTGCCTCAAGGTTAAATTCTCGGACCAGGCCCTTTCATACTGTACATAAATGACATATTAGAATAATTGACTGCAGCAAGTCTCACACTGTTCGCAGAAGAGACTAGCATCATCAAAACAGGTAACAATGACAGTAAAGTTACCAACAATATAAAAACATCAATCGATGTGTTATCACACTGTTTTGCAGAAAACGTAGAGAAAACACAAGCAATAAAATTTCATAATATTACAAATAATTCACCAACTGCGCTGGAAATTCACATAAATAAAAAATACATATTGTAATATTAAATCACACATTATTTCAGTCACTACTTCAGTATGGAAATATTTTTTTGGGGAATTCTGGAAACAGCAAAAATATTTTTTCATTCCAAAAGTTTGTCGTCCGAATAATAACATGCATGAAAATTAATGAATCGTGTAGACCAATCTTTAGTATTTTACCACTTCCCTCTTTATATATTACTATCTATTAGAAATATTTAAGGACGAGTAATTACAAGATTAGTGATATACTACGAATCAAAGGCTGAAATTAATATGTGAATAAAACCAAAATTTAAATCAGACGGATATTGATAATTTATTACGTATCTTCCGCCGTCAAGTTTATACAAAATATCCTGAGTTAATCAGGGGCGAGTCTTTTCAAAATAAATTGAAAGGAGATTATAATTATAAGTCTTCGCTAGGAGATCAATGCTATCTTAAGCAAGAATATTTTTTTAGTGAATTACTGCAAAAATGAAAACTGAAATGATTGCTCATCAGAGCGATGACTAATTGATTAATTAAATAAGGATTAAAAGGCACAAAGTTGCCAAATTTACTTACGCGTTCAGCATGGTGATGCAAAATAGGTATAAAAGTTAACAATATTAAAGTTCAACTAAACAGAATAATTGTAAAAACTTTTAACTGTTTAAATTAACTTAACTAAATAAATAGTTTATCTCTGTCAAAGTTTAAGTTTACAAGACAGAGAGTCGACGCTTATGCAAATAGAAAATTAACGTAGCGTAGCGTCGAGTATCAAGTAGCGTTAAAATAAAATGCAAGCAAAATAAAATAAGTGGCGCAAAGTAAAATGAAAGTAAAATAGAGTAAAGTAAAATAACCTAATCTCTTAAAAAGGACTAACATTTATACAAGTTTATAGTTAACAAGTTTACCACCTTTCAAATGCCTCAATGTTTACCAATAAATATATGTTATGCTCTTATTTTTAACTAAAGCAAACAAGGTTGACACCTTTCACTTGGCATTGTCGTCACTTGTTATTGTTTTCAAAATCAGTTCCTGGAAAATACGGTAAAATGCTCTTCCTAGTTGTTGTAACAAAGTTCTTAATGTCACTTCTCTGTTGTTATTCACTTTTGTAATAAAGTCAATCACTTAATTAATCCAAGCAAATAATATAAATATATTATAATATTTACCATGTTTTAATATTTGTGAAACTTCAAAAATACTATAAATGTATTAAAGAAACGCATTCTTACCACACCCGTAATAATCTTAACACAGAGATACCATCGCATAACAGAACTCTTCTAGAAGTTGGTCCAAAATATATGGGAACTCTTCTGTATAATAAACTTCCACAAAATCTCAAAGTTAGAAATTCGGCACCAAAATGCAAAATAAATAAATAAATAAAAGAAATAAAAAATATCGTACAATCCTATTCAATAGAAGAATACATCAGTCCGGGAACGTGACAATATACTTTAACAATATACTCAAAAATTCAGAAAAGAGATTCGCAACATACTGGTAAAAAAGCGTTTTATTCAACTTCAGAATTTCTAATTTGTGATATGAAATAATTAGGTATCAGAAAAAAAATGAGAGCATTATTATTGATAGAACAATTATTACAACACTTATATTATTAGTTCTAAGGTGTCTTATATCATTGTATCCTTGCACAGCTTGTGTTTATAATATGTGCAACTATCACTTATGTATGTACCTGTGTATTTTGTATATATAACTTTGATTACTTTTGTACCTCTGTGTCAAACATTGTTTTATTTTTACACTGTATAGCTATATTTTCTATAGTACATGTTCTATACAGTTGTACTCAATGTACATCTTGTACGGACTGAAGAACGCAATAAATTATGATTCAAGAGGCCTAAAGCGTAGACAACGGACTCGTTGAGGGTTAGCAACCTTATGATCATGTCAAAGGTCTTGTTATCACGTTACGTTTCTTTTTCAAGTCCAGAAACCAAGTTCGCCGATATCCGGTGGGTGGGAGGGTGGGGGGTAGTTAGGGCCAGCTCCCCAACGTTGAAATGGTCCCCTCCAAATGATAACGTGTAGTCGTTTATGCTATTTCTACACTATATGGTTATTTGTTTTCCCTTTCTACTAATCTCATCTCCCTTTCGCAAATCTATTTTATTGATAAATCTCTCCGTCGAAAATTGTGTGCCACAGTACTTATATAAATTACATCACGCATAATACTCCTCCCCTCTCAAAGGAGTTAATTTGTGCATAGCTTGTGTTGTTTCTGGAGTTTCGTGCATAAAATCGATAAAGAGCATTTATTAAAAAAAAAGAAAGATAGAATGAAACAAAAATCAAAACGTCATTTTCTGTTGATTAAGGATCATTCATGCTGATTTTGTCATATACAAACGTAATTTACGAATACAAGATAAGCAGAATATAACTGAATAGAATACTTTTTATTGTCGTTAAACAACATTTGTTGCAATGGACAACGTCAGAATGGAATACAATATATTTACAATAGTTTAGTATAAAACAACAGTTAGTACATGTAGATAGTTTCTTCACATTTATATATGCCATACTAATACAATGCTAATTTTTCTTAGAATTCTAATACACTATACATAGGATTACTTAGAAGCCAAGATTTACAGCGTTTCTCAAAGTTTCTATAACTCATGTTGCGGATACCCAAGGATAAGAGATTATATAATTTCTTCCCCGTATATTTATAGCTTTTTTGTGTTTTACTTAACCTAAGATGGGGTATATTTGTCATTCTTGTGTCTCGTATCATAAAAATGAATATTATTACGGGTGTCAAGATCTCCCAAATTCTCTTTTATATACATAAGACAACTATAGATATACAGTGAAGAAACTGTCATAATTTGCATTTCTTTAAAAAGAGGTCAGGCAGTCCTTTTAAAATTCTCAATGCCTTTTTCTGCCATTTAGAAACTTTCTGAGCTCCGGTTGAGTTACCCCATAGTAATATGCCATATAGTAGTTGTGAATGAAAGAAGGCATAATACACCGAGATAAGTAATTTTTCTCCAACTGCAGTTTTTAGTTTACATAGTAGATACAAAACTCTGGATAATTTTCTACATAGACTTTCAGTATGCACATTCCAATTTAGCTTCTGATCCTAATGTATATCTAACAGTTTATCAGAATGATTTATATTTAAATATTCCATGTAATTACCAAGATAAAAGTACAATACCTCCGTCTTTGAATCATTTAAGAGCAGTCTATTACAATTTAGCCAGTTTATACACAGTTGTAACATTTCACTATTTTTACTTTGAACATTCATCAAATTTTTATCTGTAGTTATAACAGTTGTATCGTCCGCATATACAACACATTTAAAAGAAATATAATTTGGTAGATTATTTACATAAACCAAAAACAGAAAGGGACCCAGAATACTTCCCTGTGGGACACCTGTTGTCACACTTAAAAACTGTGAAGTTTGGTTTTCTACTCTGACAGATTGCCGCCTATTACTAAGATAAGACTTAATCAAAGATGGTTGCTTGTTTCTAATACCATAGTAGTGTAGTTTTGAAATAAGTATCTCATGTGACACCATATCAAACGCTTTACTTAAGTCTAAGATTGTTGCACTCACTTTAGTATTATTTTCAAAACCATCAAGTACTTGAGATACCAAGTTTTCAACAGCTTTAATTGTAGAACGACCTTGTCTAAAACCGAATTGCGAAGGAGCTCATTCTCCTAAAAAAAAGTCTGAAAGTTAGTTCTTCATAGATTGTTCAAAAATCTTCGATAATATCGGAACTAATGAAATAGGACGATAAATTTTTACGCCATTTTTATCATCCTTTTTATGTACTGGAAGAGTAATAGTTAACTTTAGGCGGTCTGGGAAAGTTCCTTCAATAAACATCCAATTAAATAGGTAAGCCAGTGGTTCAATTAATAGATCAATATTTTTTTTCAATAAATTGTTGGGGAAACCATACAAGTCTTCACTACTGGATACCTTTAATTTATTAACAACCGAAAAAACAGCACTGGCATCCAACTGTTTCCACTGAAAACAAGATCTAACTTCATTTATTTTTTGTAGTTTTAAGAAGCTGTCAAAATCTAACATTTTGCCAGTATTATCTCTAACTATTTTATTGTTATCAGATTTATTCGCAATATTTACAAAATATTCATTAAACTCATTTCGAGATATAGTTATGTTATTTCTAATATTTTTTCCTATTTCTGTTAATTATGGACCACGCTGCTGCACATTTATTTTTTGAATTATTTATCCATTTCTCGTTAGCTATAAGTAAGCGACAGGAAGGACTCACACAAAAGTAGCAGTAGACTTGCACTAGGAAATATATCCTTCAAACTGCTGTTTGGGTGGAATTATTGTTTGCCGTTAATACCGTAATATTGAGTTTTTAATACAAGATATAGATAGGGAAACTATATACAGCAGATAAAAAAAGCATTAGAACAAGTTCAACAAAGAGGAAAACCAGAGTGTATTACACGTAAAACATGGCCCATTTCGGAATCTCTTGGCCTTTAATTTGGATGGCTTAGATAGAATATTATAGAAATACCTATCATTCGATAAACCTGAAAGGTAACAGGCAACAAAAGACAGACGACTACGTAAACTCGTCGCAAAAAATATTTGGACAACCCATACTACTCTCAAAAGAATCGACGCCGCGTCAGGCAAGCCAAACATATAGTTTGTGTTTATGAATATTATCCTTATACCCAGTGTTCGATTTGTGCAATTTACATAGAGGGGGAAGAATTAGTGATATATGTATTATACGGTATTTTGGGATCGTCCACATCCCAGGCTAGAGGTAGAAAGTACCAGAAAAATTTTTTTGCCGAGAGGAGGCTAATCCCAACCATCCCCCGCTACAAATCGAACACTGCTTATACCCCCTTCCTTCGATTTTACGCAAGGTACGAACCTATGGATTACCGCCACTCATGGCGCTACGATCGGATTTCATATCGTCTGTTCATTATAAGGGCCGATTAATTTCCACTTTTGAAGCAGATAAGAAAGCTTCGTTTTTTGCAAAAAGTAGGCTCTTTGGACAAGCAGCGCCGCGCAAATCTTACATAAGACACCTTCCTTTACTTACCAACAAACTGTATTTCTCCCGTAAATTCCATTTTTTTGGCGACGTAAAGTTATAACAGTACCCTTTTGGGCTAAATTTTCAACAATTTGTACGCATTTAGCTAAAGTGCATTTCAGTGCTCAATTAAAGATGCTAGCAAAGTGACTGTTCTAGTTCCGCAGAGGAGTGAACTACTGTTACACTAATTTTTCACTATTTTACCATGATTCGATTACGCTATGGTCACCTCCGTAGCGTATGTCAAGTTGGCACCCCAAGTGATTGTACTATTGATAAAAATAATTGTACCTTGAAGTACTTCCATTGTACTCATTGAACCAACAAAAATCTTCGGTTGTACCCTCACCGATACTGGGAAATTCCCGGTCAAAGTTTGGGGTGCTAACTTGACACAGCACCCCAAGTGATTGTACTATTGATAAAAATAATTGTACTTTCAAGTACTTCCATTGTACTCATTGAACCAACAAAAATCTTCGATTGTACCCTTACCGATACCGGGAAATTCCCGGTCAAAGTTTGGTGTGCTAACTTGACGTAGAACCACGTTTTTCTCCCCATGAAGTATGATAGTGGTGGTACGGGTAACTTGGGAATTGACTGTCACGTAAAACTGCAACCTGTCAAGAAAAGTTTGAACTACAAGCAGCTAAGAGATGCTAAATTGAACCGGACATTTCGAAACTGGTTTAAACTAAAACATGCTCAGATTTTGCACTAATATTAAACTTGTGCAATCTGTATTTCAAGAAACGACAGTTGCTGCATTTGATAATAAATATCCTAATTATATGATCCAAAACACTATTCAACACGTTATATTCTATTTAGTAATTATAAAATCAGCAAGCCAACTAAAATGCATTGTTTGAAATTTATTAGTTTTAAGCCAAAAAACCCTTTTTTTAAATTTATATGTCTACCTCACCTCGCGACCCTCTTGGACACAACATGCGACCCCACGTTGAAAAACCCTCGTTTAGACTGTAACATGGCGGCATAGTGTTAAAAGGGAAGAAGTGCGGACACTCTCCCGATTTTGCACAGCGCGGGAGGACGCAACGACGGAGTAAGGAAACTAGAGCGCTGTTCACGTTTTGGCCGGGATTCTTGACTAGAATGTAATGTTATCTTGTAGCTATTCGTGGTTTCTGGAGTTTAAAGAAAACGTGAAAGTTTTCAAATTTGTAGTTCAAACGTATTGATACACTTTAGTTTTTATTAGTATAGTGTTGTGTGTGTTTTAAACATTTTTGTGTAGTTCGATTTTGGTGCTTTGTTTACTTTTTCTGTTTTATTGCGTTCCTGTGGTTTCTCCAACAATGCCGACGTGTTTTGTGCCAGGCTACAGATCGGGTTACGACCACCATTCATACGGTAAGAGGCATTTTTTTCTTCCTCCTGGGGACAAAAATGTGTTTCTCAAGTGGGAAAAAGCTATTCCACGAAAATACAAAAAACTAACATCAACCTCTCATGTTTGTGACATGCATTTCTCCCAAGAGTTTCTTGTCAAATACGATGAATTTGTAATAAACGGAGAAAAAGTTAATTTTCCTCGTAAAAATTGGCGTCTTAAACCTAACTCGGTCCCTCATATTTTCCCTAACTTACCAAAGTACTTTAACAAAGAGATTAAGAAGAGGAAATCCCCTAAGAAAAGAACTTCTACCCAAGTTACCACTTATAGTAATGTAGATTGTGTAAGGATTAGTACTAAATCTGTTTCTAAATTGGATAGTTTGGGAACACCTTATCTAAATTCTAAAAACTGTTTTGATGATGTCAAACAAAAAGTATTGTTATTAAGAAAGAAAGTGAAAAACCTCAATCGAAATGTTATTAGGCTTAAGAATAAATTAAGTGTGTCTAATTCAAAATTAGCGCCTGTAGAAAGAAGGCTTTTAAAGGAGAAAGAAAGTACTCGTCCGATTAAATATCTCAACAGAAAACAAAAATTGGTCCTTGATGTGATGCTACAGAAGGCACAACGCAAAAATGGTAAAGGAATGAGGTTTAACAATGATTTTTTGTTAGAGAGTGTACTCTTGAAAATAAAATCTCCAAAGGGTTTCAGGCATTGCCAAATGCATGGCTTACTCCCACTTCCCTCAGAACGTCATCTCAGACGTCTTCTTCAGGGAATGAAATGCACTTACGGAGTAAACAAACAAGCACTTGCCGCTTTGAGTGAAAATTTCCGAGACGAAACAGAAAACAAGAGATTGGGAATAGTTATATTTGACGAAGTCAAACTGAGAGAAGAAGTGGCGTTTAATAATACATCATTAAAAGTAGATGGTTATGTCGATTTTGGTGACATGACGCCAGAACACCATAAAAACAGTTTGGCAAATCATGCGTTGGTTTTTACGTTTGTGCCAATCTTACACCGGTGGATTCAACCCATAGCCATTTATGCAAGCAGAAATGCTACACCTGGGGAGCTACTAGTAAAAATTTTGTTACAAGTTATTATCAACTTGGAACAAGCTGGTCCAAGAATAATAGGATTCACGTCAGATGGTAGTCAGTCAAACAAAAAAGTGGCAAATTTTGGGGATTTCCGGGAAAATAAACTCTGTAAATAGTTCCGTTCCTCACCCTGTTGATAAAAGTAGACGACTTTGGTCTTTTTCGGATGCTGTGCATATTATTAAGTGCGTAAGGAACCACTTTCACGACAAAGTAGAATTACTCTTCGAAAATAGGAATATTGATTTCAAATATTATAGACGAGTGTTTGCTTTGGATACTTCCACGGAATTCGCCAACCTTCGAGTTTGTCCAAAATTGACCTCAGCGCACATTGATCCTAAACCATTTCAGAGAATGAATGTTCGTCTTGCCTTTCAAATGTTCAGCAGAAGTGTTGCAAAAGGTATTGCTTTTTTTAGATCTACAAACATGGACGGTTTTCAGGGAAGTAAAGGGACTGAATATTTTACTGAAACCATGAATAATCTAGCCGATACTCTGAATTCCAAAACCCCAGCCTCATCTCTTTTCAAAGGTTCAGCACACCACAAAACACTTCTTAATATGGACAAAATACTGACGTCATCTGAAAATAATTTCGCATCCGATAGAACTCTAGAATCACTGAGAGTTACAATCAGGAGCACCCTTGAGATTTCAGAATATTTGTGGGCAAAAAGATTCAGGTATGTCCTCACAGCTAAATTTAATCAAGACCCATTAGAGCGACATTTCGGCATTTTGCGATCACTAACTTGCGACGACCACCTTCGACTGTTGACTTTCTGCATTTACATATGCTGCAATGTCTATACATTCCTGTTAGAAATATTCTGTCGGCAAGTGCTAATATTGAACACAATGAGGAGGCACCTTTAACATCATTCGTGAATCAAATGCGGACATTGGCAAAGCGCATAACGGAACAAAATAAATGTTTCACTGAAAATGTTTTGTCGAAATTAGAAGAAAAAATATGTTTTGAAGAAAGTGAAACCAATTGCGAAGACTGGGAGAGCGGAATAACAACACCTGACAATCCATCATCAATTGCAAAGAAGTGTCTAGTGTACCACTTAGCAGGATATATAATAAGACA
>JAGDQP010061876.1:0-11966 GCA_022664845.1 Lepisma saccharinum
GAATTATTATATATATATATTTATAGTGGCATTGACGTTCTCTGATCCTTACTGACAATGATGAACGAGGTTGTCCGAAGCAAATGATTATATTCTAATCTAAATAGAAAAATTGTAATGTTGTAGTGCATCCAGAAAAGAAAAGGAATCTCGGAGCTGCCAATAGAGTGATACATGTATGTTTGAAAATGATAATATACATGTACGTCTTTGTATCAACGGAAATAACAAATTCAAAGTAATTTGATCCAAAAACACTTCATAACAATATACCCTCAATGTTTTCATTAACAATTTTATGTAAATTGTTATTAACAGTTTTAATTCCTTTGGAAATTAATACAATTTTATACATCATCTTCTCCTGTATTAAGAATTTTAAGTATTCAATAACTCTTAGTATCGAGTATTCAATACAAATGTTTCGATTCTGTTCCAAATGATGTAATGCCATGCTTGAGTTGTAATTTACCCATACCCCTTAATCAAATAATATTGTTAACTATACTTACAGAAAATTACAGTTTTTACAGGCACCAATAAAGTTCTTTGTGTTGACATGTAAAACAGGATTTCGTATTTACAACGGATTTTTGGTATTTTCACCACTGTTATAATTTAATTACAACATCACTTACGACAGTCATCAATACGTTAATTGGCAAGTTTTAAGATTATTAAACCACCTGAGGTCTTAAATACAACAACTAAACACAGTGCTGCAAACTGCTTACATTATATCGTGTTAGTGTGGACGATGAGGATTTTAGACGTTTGGTCTTGTATGGTAGTCACAATTTGCTACACTGCTTATTCTGCTTTATAAGTTGCTTATCGCCATTAATCGCATAAGAAATGAGCAAAGAGTGCTGCACTACCATTTAAGAAACTTTGTGCCAGGTTTGCCACACTGATAATCAGATGAGCTCAACGGAATTTATTTACATTGTTCATACCTTCTTATCAAGTTAGTGGCTGAGTGCAAAAGTTTGAGATCTCTAGCTGGCATCAAAGTGGGTTACAAACCGATTACAAGCTTTGCACTTCACATGCCACATGTGCTAAAAATTACGGAAAAGAAACTCAGTGTCCCTTGCTATGAATTCCTCATCCTTCACATTTCCCAGACATAGCACATACCTACCACAATATCAATATATATATAAGTCACTTCATGAATGACAGGGCGTTAAAAACACTGACAAATTGTCTTCCGACACTTGATTGAGTCACGTGTTTACGTTTATTTACCGGCGTAGTTCCGAGCCTTCTGAATTGCTGTAGGATAATACAGACATTTCACAATAAATTTTTTTAGATGTATAATATACTCTATGACGTGAAATTGGTTTTGTGGGTTGAAGATCATCTTCGTCTTATTTGACAATATACGTAAATCGTGTGTAATTTATGAGGCGAACGGTAATTTTCTTCGTTTACAAATTCAAACCATAATGTTTTGTTTGGTAATATATATTATTAGATCACTTGGATTTTAATGCATATTAGTTAAGTTTGGATGGTTGGAAATATGGTAGAATACCTGTCCACTACAGAGCAATGATCTGCAAAATCATACTTGACTAGAGTTCGAAATACGTTCCCAAAATAAAAGTTTAGCGCACGCCCCTGCCTGAAGCATAATAAGAAAACTTGATTTTGTAACCCCAGATGTGTTAAATACGGAGCATGCCGACTTGACAATGAGTACAAGAAAGGGCGGGATACTCCTGCCATAAGGCTGGTAATCACTACCAAGGCTAAGGTTCCAACATCATGAACATTGCCACTTTACGCTAACATATATTGTTCCTTTTATATGCTGTCACCAAGGAACTGGGCTCACCCATCCTGCAAATTATTGCTAATAATACTGACAATACTACGCAACTAAACTCTCCAGCTGATATTATCATACGGTAGACATTATTACAGCTATATGAAATCTTCTCTATTTATTACTAACTCATCTTCTTACAAGTACGCTCAATCATTGCATCCAACACAGTTGCGCACCCATGCTCTAATTTCCCTGAAATGCTGTGCGCGTAAAAGGTGGCAAGTGACTTGACATCCTAAATAGAAGACCATATGAAATTCTTTAAAAAGGAGTAAAGAACCGTTTAAACAGAATTGCTGCTCAAGAATGGTCAGAGCGATTCCTGCAATTGCAGGAACCAAACCATGAATTTCTAAAATTGCCTAACTCTTTTACTAAATCTGAAATCAGTAAAGTTAGCAGACCATTGCATGGACAAAGAGGTCTCGTATACACACCTGATGAAAAAAAACAACGAATTATTTGCTGAACATCTGGAAACGCAACTTATATTTAATGCCGATCTTTACGATGAAAATACCATTCGAACAGTTAATTCATTCAAAATAAGTCTTTTGACAACTCTTTCCATTCAGTCACTTTTATTGTTTCTAGTGAGTTACAAAATCACATTAAAAATCTCCACAATCGTCGTGCTGTTGGTCCTGATAAAATGTCACCATTGGCTTTGAAATATCTTCGATGAAATCATACAATTCAGTCATTTTCATTTTCAATGGAATGTAGTCAAAGTTTTGATGATACCAAGACATTCTTAGACCTAACTTTATCCTCAAAATGATCAACCTATTAGTTTACTGTTAGTAAAATATTGGAAAGACTCTTCTACACTCACGTTTATAAACCCATTCAAGAACAAATGTAACACCTATGCATCAGTTTGGCTTCCGTTCTCTTTGTGATGCCGCAGCGTAAGTTGTGAGAGTGGTGGAGGATATCACCTTGCCATTTTAACAGGATAGCACACACAATAAATATATTCCTTGATACAGAAAAAGCTTTCGATAGAGTGTTGCATAAATGCCTAATATACAAATTAAGTAAACTTGGATTTCATCACCAGGACATCTGCCTTCTCCTATATTATTTACAAGGACGCAGTTACAATAGCAATGAGTCCCACACATCAAATGACAACATGCGTACCGCAAGGGTCCATTTTGACAACTATTCTTGTCAACTTATATACTGTTGTTTTAGACATTTCGACTCACTAAAATACCACACTCGCTGTTTTTCCAGACGATACAGTTATATTTTCTTCTTCCCATAACATCCGAGATTCATATTTGTAGGTCCGGCAGTATCTTGAATCACTAGAAACCTGGACAACGCAGTAGAGTATGAAACTTCATGCCGATAAAAAGGACCGTTTTTAATTTCTCTCTGAACGAAGACCACATCTACTGCTATGTCTCATGCTCTTTCTTACGCAACTAACCTATAGTCCTCATGCTAGCTACCTTGATGTAGACATGAACAGAGCGCTACTATTTCAGTTACACATCAAGACAGTTTCCAATCGAGCCACTGCTCGCCTTCTTGCGCTTAATCTACTGCTACGGAGCCGAGAACTTAACTCTACACATCTATTTAATGATGATCATACTGTTGTTAACATGCTCCGCCTGCTTGGTTAAATACTGATAAATCATATGGTATTTTGTATCGCTTCAACGGATACAAAACAGATCTGTCAGGATGATTACAGAATACAATAGAGGCACAAAAGTTGCGCAACTTCATGAGGACTTTGCACTTTCTATCTTCAATGGAACAACAGAACAACTTTGCCGATCATTTTGGCATAGCATGGCCCAATCTGCACATGTCCCGCTTCAAATCTCGGGCACTGCCAAATCTTCACATCGTGCCCGTCGCATGCTTCATCCAAAATAAATTATAAACTTAAATGACTGACTGATTGGCGCTACGAGAGTTGCACCCTAGAAATATAGTACACGGCCTCAAGTTTCAATCTATAATTTTAGAAAACGTTATAAGGGATGCAAGTTGTATTTCGGAAGGATACCTCACATTCTTATGCACTATAACTTTGCTCAGATATTAGTAATTAATATTAGTAATCATTACTCATCTGCTTATCTAGGAGAGTTAAAAAATGAACATCCCAGCAACCACTTTGAAGAGCTGTTGCAGTAAAATAATGTTTAAAACTATATTTTTCGACACTGACATAAATAGTGTAGACTAGAATGTTACAATTCTGCTTAACATTGGCCGTAGCTAGTTTTCCACACATTTGGTTTCCCTCTTAATTAGCGTTAGAGGAAGCTGACTTTTCCTACGTCAGATTAGTATTTTACCAAAATCATATGTACTGAATGCCATGTTCGGAGGATGTTAAGCCTTCAATAACCCACTTCATTGCATTGCAAGTCAGTGATGAATTCAGAAGGTAGCCCGGGAAAAGTCTCCCCGGGGAATCGAAATTTCTCCGTAGAATTTGTTCAATTTGCCTCTTATATCTGCAATTTTTTATAAGAGAGAATACACATTTTCACATCCTACGCACCGCTCCTTACCACATATGAAGCGACCTTTCCCAAAAAGAAGTTGCACAAATAACGCTTAATGAAATCTGATCATTGATGATCGAAACGCGATCCCCTGAAAATTACATTAGCACTCCCTTTTTATTGTGTGTGAGAACCACATATTTTTAACATGGAAGATCCGTTTGTATAACATTATGAGTTTAATACATCTTTGTCATCTCATAAGTAATTCTGTACCCTAAGCAACTTAAAGGTAGTGGAGATTTCCATTTCGTAGTATGATATCTCACCGCCTGACTTTTCCCAAGCGAGTATAACTTTAAAAGAGAAAAGTTTTTTTTAAAATATTTTTATTACATGTTTGGTTCTTTCCTCTCTTTTTCAGTATATGTATGTATGAATTTTATGTTCTTTTGAATGTCATAAAAATAAAAGTGATGCATGTGTGCTATAAGGGCATTACATGGGCTAAGCTTCTTGTCGGATTTCAGAGCTAAAATTGCATGACCTCGTCTATATAGAAAATATTTAAGAGCAGACGTTTTTGGACTGTACACTGAACATATGTTCGTAAAGAGTTTTCATTGCACTTTTGAAAGCAGAGGAGCATGTTATTCATGGTTTATGTTTATTTGTTTAAAAATAAGCTGAAATGTTTTATTTATTTTTATACGCACACAGTTATATTTATTTTTAAGGGAAGTGGGCCGAATTCCTGTGGGGGCTATAAATTTATTTCCCAGAGAGAATTTAACTTAGTGTTCCCAGATATATCGCAGGGTTACTATAGTTTTATTATAAATACATTCTCAAGAGTTTATGTTTCCTTGCGATAAAATGCATTCTTAGTGACGGTAATGATTCCGTGATTAAACCTTTAATTTTGAGAGTATATGTTGCAGTAGCAGAACAATAATTTTCAGGTCTCTTGCAAGGAACTTTAAGCGACATCTAGAAGTAATGCTCACCTGTAGTTTCAGCAAAATCTTCCCAAAAGTAAAAAAAACAACTGTCGAGACCAGTGCTACCAATTTCAAATACTGATTCTTTCCAGACTGCGTGACAATTCTCGTCCAGAAATATTAATTCTTTCACTTTACTAACACAGAAAAAAATTGAACTTTGAGGTGCGTTCTTTTGACATACACGCTGGGTTTCCTAGTTACGTATTGTTTATCTATTTACATGTCTCCTGTAGGACCTCCTGGCCATGTGCCCACGTACCGTGTAGTAATCCGGCATTGTAGTTACGTCCCTGATATTTTGGTTTTCGGAAACAGAATAAAATTCACCCCTAAAATAGGATTAATTTATTGAAAATCTTTTTCCCCAATGAACTAAAATTCCCACTGCCTCGGGTGAGAGTGGCTGAATTCATCACTGCTGCAAATGCTAATTTTTGGTACTTTTTCTATTCCTAAGATCATTTACAATACCGTATAGTTCAAAATGCTCAATTGGACTCTCAATATATTGTGTTTGGTGCTGGTCACTGAAACTTGTAGATTGCGGGTTAACAAAAGAAATTGTTACAAAAAATACCCTTCCTACGTTTAGTAGAATTACAAGGAAACAGTTGAATCCCTTCTTAAGGGTTTCATTACGTTTCCGATTAAAAATTATTATGTTACTCTTTTCACGATTTGAAGTTAGTTACATTTAAATCAGTTAATAACATTATATTTATTAACTAACTTTGGTTGGTTAAATTGATATAACATTAATTTAGAAAATAACAATAATTGTTCATAATTACACACTGCCGCAAAGTCGGCTAGAAAATTCGTATTTTGCTGACAAATTACTTTTCTAAGACAATTAAGTTTTGATCAAATCTGGTTTTGATATCTAAAATTTTCATCTGCCATCTATGAAGATCCATCGTCATTATAATGTGACAAGTTTCATTTTGTAAGTACGTACTTTAAATATATTTTGTTATAGATAAACCATGGGCAACAGCAGGCCCGTGTGTAATGTTAAGTTGCACGCTGTAATAGGCCTACAAAATAATATTGATATATTATCTATTTTAATTTAAAAATATTATAGTAGGTAGTAAAATTATTTAATAAAGACAGAAAATAAATATTGGTTAAGTTTGAAACTTATACGTTGCCCCTGTGCCGGAATATAGAGTGTCGTAGGACTTTATGTCGCACTTTTCTGTGATCTCCATTGACGTCCAAACCAGAATGTCAGCTCAAGTAGCTGATAAGTATGTGGTGTGATGTGAAAAGGCTAGAAAATCTTGGAACCTAGCCACGCCTTTAATACCACCTTCTACTGCGAAGAGTTGGACAGACTATGGACAGCATTACGTTCGAGGCGTCCAAGCCTCTTCAATCGGAAAGGAGCCATTAACCACCATGATAATGCCGGGCCACATGTTGATATCATCACCCTTCAAAGACGGGTCTAAAGACTACCATCTGTTTTGCTCTTTGTAGGTCTTCTTCGATAGGAAAATAATTTATTTGAATACTGTGAAAACTACCTTACAACAGTTCTCCGACTCCTAACCTCAGGATCTGTATCACCGTGAGATTCATCTACCAAAGGAATATGGCAAGAGTTCATCCATTGCGATAACTACTATACACAATCGTATGTGAGTTCCATTTTCAGTTGTTTTATTTAAATATGATTATCAAAAACGGGTAGAACTTTCGCAATTTCCTCAAAGCATCTAATACCGCCTTGAAGAAAACAACAACGCCGAATGGACTTTTATTTAAGTTCTGTCTAAAGGTGTGCACTCCGTAAACCTACCTTTCATTATATATTTGCTCTCGTATAGAAAAGAGTTGGTCACCCCGATTATAGATCATAAAATTTGGGCCAAAACTGAACCCACTAAAATGCGAATTTCCTTATCGTGGTGGACTTGAGAGCTACACTTTGCACAAGTGTAAGGGATCACGTTAAGTGAAGTTAATCATCTATTTTTTTAGCAACACATTCCTCTGATTTTTCACGATTTAGCAATCGAATCTGAAGTTTTCGCCGGTCACAATTAAAATTTATAAGCAAGTGAAAGTAGATAGTCAACAGTACTTCCCACATAATTAAAAATATATATTATCTTGCGATATTTAGCACCCAAATTTCATGTTTTCCTTTGCGATTTTTCACAATTTTTAATGCAGCTTCAGTTCAAAAAGAAACAAACTTAAAAATTGAAACATATGGTAAACCTCACACACTATGGTAGTCCATTTCAAGGGAATGTAGAAATATTATGTTAGGTGAATTTCCATTTATTCAAATAAAGCTTCCATTTTTTTAACACCAAAAGAAGGCTATAAGATGTTGAAAATTTAAAAAGATTCAACATTGAGCATTCACTCGTAAGAAGTAAGAAATGAAAGTAATATACTTATGAATAAAAGAAAGCAAAACAATTTAAAACCGGGAAGATTTGATATCTAACACCTTAATTCCCCAGCTAGCCGTCAAACGGCGATAATGCACCTTTGAAATTGTTTCTATATTCTCGTCAGGTTCTTGAGAACAACTTTCAAATATTTCTTGCACGTATTTTACTCTTAACAACATCTATCATAATTTTCTAACTGAAACGTTTTCAAGTTTTGTGTTACCAATTGTAACTAAATGTAATACTATAAATATCACAGCATATTTTAGTCTTTCGATAGCCTTCGCAGTTGTGAATGGCGGAAAACAAAGTTGACTAGTAGCAATGATGTATTGTGAATCATACTAAATGATAAGAAATAAGCCACCCCGAAAAGATGATAAGCCCACGAATAAATCACTCTAACACATAAGAAATTGTTCATATGCCTTGACACGGTTATATTTAACTTCGGCTATTAATATACGTGGCGCGAACTTAGAAACCAAACATCTCATCTGCAGTACTTGCTCAAATCTTGCATCACGAAACTGTACTGATGTTCAGTACAGGAGCAACTACACATACTGTGAGACGACTGTTTTAACGAATGATATCTTAAACCCTATCCACGTGATTAATGTCGGTAGATGTGGACTATTTCCGTGTTGTCCTCACTAAAGGTTTGACTTTATTTCAAACGTTTGTAGCATTCGTAATATTCTGTTCGGCTCAATCATTCCTGTCCATAAAATTCATTGAACGTTGCGAAGTTCCTTCTGAAAGTTTTGTGCAATTCCATATAAAATATTACTCATACAAAATGTTGCACTTTCAGTTACATTGATGTTGTATAACTGATAATCGCCACGGACAGTCAACATAGCTGGACTCAATGCGCTCTACACTTTGATTCGGATGCTGTATTAGTACACCATGACTCGTACTAAGAAAATAGTTAAGAAATCTGGAGGTGAAAGTCCTCCAAAGCTTCTTCCTGCCAAGGCTGCAAGGAAGTCACTTTTTCACTGTCTTTGCTTGCGATTATGCCTGGCCCAGTGACCCGGAGGGCAAGCCAGATTTTTTATTCACACTGCACCTTTGACTATCGTCCGTTACGATACGTGCCCGATGGTGAAACACAGTTTAAAAAATCTCTATGCTTCGACCGAGCAGGTTAATCATAAAGACAAAGATATATTTTACGAGCAGCTACAAATCCAATTTTTTGGCCGATTACCAAAGTACAATACGAAAATTGTGTTGCGTTATTTCAACGCTAAGGTAGTGAGGGAGAAAAATATAAACCTACTATAGGTAGGCTAATACAGCTTTCACGAAAAGATCAGCTACAATGGAGAAAGACTGATAACCTTCGCGATCTCGAAAGACCTACTGATAAAGAGTACATACTTTCAGCACAAATACATACATAAATACACATGGGTGTTTCTTGATGGCAAAACGCTCAACCAGATCGATCACGTATTAGTATATAGATGAAGACATACTAACATAATGGATGTTAGGTCTTACAGAGGGGCTGAACGTAAAGCCCACCATGAGTTAGTGATCACAAAAGTGAGTGAAAACTTAAATATCGCGAACAAAGAAAGCAAAGGATTAAAACAACTTAAATTAGAAGTTAAAGGATTAGATAATCCAAGCGTTAAAGCAAACTATCAACTCGAAATTTCAAATAGGTTCGAAACCTTGGCCGACTCGAGTAGTAAGACAAATTAAATTTAATAGTGATATTGATATTAGTAAAACGTGGAACCAATTGCTTATGAACCTCAATATCCAATTTATTTCCTATTCAACAGGGTCATATACGCTGTATAGAAATAAGCGATACTAATGAATTGCATGAACCAGTTAGTTTTTGTGGTGCGATAACGAGCGCGATTCTCATGATCAAAGATGATTCTAAAATACTATTTTTCAATATATACTATAGTCTAGTTTTATTAATTATGGAGTTTATTGAGAGCTATGAGTATCCATCGTTCCCACTGAATCGTAGCACATTCAACAATTTGAATGAAACAAATAAGGATATTGAGTTGGATATAGATGTTGGTGATGGGTTTGTGAATCCCCATTACTCGGACCTATATATAAAGTTTGAAGTTATTGACAGGGATGCTGGAGGAACATTTACAGCGGGATCCAATATTAAGCTGATGGATAATTTTGTTCTATATTTATTTTCTCAGGTAGAGATAAGAAAGCATGGCACTTTTATTGATACAATCGATTATCCAGGAATCACATCAACTGCTATCGTTATATATGTCGATTCTCAAAGCCTGAACTTGAATATAATAAGTTAGGTGGATTATTTAATAACGAGAAGCTTCCACGGAAAGAAAACACAGTGTTGTTTCCTCTGCGCCTGCTGTTCGGCTTCTTTAGTGACTATAAATAAATTATATGGAACGGTGGTTTGCGAATAACATTTAAGAGAAGTGCAAATAATAATGTTTTATTTTATCGGTGAAAAACAAAGAAAGCAGATGGTACTGTATGTTATAGCACACTACCTTATAAGGGTAAACTTGTGATCACCTCAATGGAACTGATAATGCCAATTGTTGAATATGAAAAGTTATGAGATGAAACGAAATTATATATTTCAAAAGCCTCAAATACCAATTCTGTTTCATACATATCAAAGTATTCAACGACACGTATCTAGTTCTTATTTTGAATTCGATGTAACATCACAGTTCAATTCATCGCAGTTTGATATCTCCGATTTCGTAATTGTTCTCTTCCAAACAAGTGATGACGATACACAACAAAATTATGCAAGTAAATTTGATGAATATGAAGTTAAAAATATTTATTTAAAGAATGAAATATTCACTCGAGAGAACTTAAATCGAGATATTACAAAGTATGATTATCTTAAAATGTATGATATTTATACAGCATTCAAACGTGTGACTCAGAAAATTACAAAATGTTCTCTTACCCAACTGAATTTATGGAGAATCGCCTCATGCTTGTTATTAACACTAGTAAAAGATAGCAAATGGTAGTACATGAAAGAACGATTATTAAAATTATAGTGAATTTTGAAGAAGCAGTGCCTGGAAATACCTTTTGCACAGTGATACTAACAGCTCAAACGTCATATATTTATGAAGTTAAGAATGAAAGAGTATTGGAGTAATTTTAAGAAAAAATCACAGAAGCAAGCTACTAAAAGCACATGAGTTACATAACAATGCAACCTATATAACTTAAATACGTATTCTAATAGCTTCCCCTCACACACAATAAGCCTTTCACTTATATATTACAGTGTTACACTCTTCCGCTTAGAGAGTTATATATCCATCGATCCCAGTGCAACATTGCAATGATCTGTAGATGGTTATATTTGACTGTGAAGTTAAAAGTCTGCTATAATGTTAAAATGGAAACAGCTCTGTCCTGTAATGTAAGATACCATTCCAATATTCACGTCAGAGCTTATCAGGTTATTAAAGCCAATACATTCTCTAGGAGTTTGCACTACAGTTTAGTCAATTCTTATCAGTCCTTATGAAGATAAGCGTTCACTATAATGATAAAGTAGAAGAGGCTCTGGTGTGTAATGTGAGATACCATTCCCGTATTTACCTGATGTAAGATGTTAGTTCAAGATGTGAAGGCTATACATTTTCTAGAGGTTTCTAGCTCAATGCAGTAGGCCAGTGAATGATCAGAAGTTGCTTATGAGTGCTTATAATGAAAGGTGCTTCACAGTAAGCGGCAAAATACCAATCACTAATTACTATCTACAACACTATAAGGATGTGGTTGTGAAACAAGGTTTTTGCATCTACTATATATACTACTATGGTTGTGAAACAATGTGTTACATCTACTACTACAATACACAATGAACAATGCATTACTACACTACTTCTAGTACATACAAGGTCACAGTCAAGGTCAAGTTCATGGTCAAAACTAAAATTAGAGTGTTGAAGATTCTATACCTATACATTCACTTGTGGCTCCTAGTACAGTGCAGTTCAGCATAGTGTGAACGTCTGGCTTCGTCTTGCAATTGTGTCCAATTATAGAGAAATTATTCCTCTATTTGTGGGGGCAAATATTATGTAGACTTTAGGTTTTGTTATTTGGGGGCTAAAGAGAAGTCTACTCGAGCGTAACTCAGATAAAGGTTTGAGCATTCGCAAATACGAGAGGGACGTTCAACGTGAGTTAAGTGGATATTAGCTCTAATATA
>JAGDQP010061878.1:0-11966 GCA_022664845.1 Lepisma saccharinum
TGAACAAATGCATGTGTAGTCATTTTCGGTATTTTTTTATTGCACACACGATTAACTTGTATTTTCACAAGATGCCGTCCTGTCGCTAGTCACAAGTCGTTATAGCAAGGGACACTTATTATTATTTACTTTGCTTAAACCTTAGGGAGGAGCCTTCACACAGGGTTGCGATCTTGAAACAAGCCTGGGGAATGGATATTTTTTGGATTTTTAACTGTATTGCACTCAGAGGTCCCATTAAGAATAAAGTTTACCAAAATATATTTCAAGGATGGACCCAAAATCTTATATGTACGTGCTCTCGTATAAGCACTACCGTGTGTTAGTGCCTGGATGCACGTAGTGTAAAAATTCCACAAGAGAATGTAGCCTTGTCAAATTATAAAATGTCTGATAAATCATTGCTTCTAAATCCAAATCTGACGTTAGCCCCTCTCTATCGCTCTGGTTGAGGATCTAGCCTTACTGACAGACTGGTAAAGTTAACTTTAATTGAGTGCATAAGAAAATCTTTTAGGTCTGCTCGCAAATATTATATTTAAATGTACTAGAATTGAAGTTGCAAAAGGGAAGGGAATATTTTAATCCCGAGTTAAGATAGTCCACAAGTTATTCCACGAGTCCAAGATAAAATTATTATAGATAGCGGATTCGCATTCTCTCCTTTCTCATGCCACCTGGTGCCTGTTTCACGAAAGTATTTGTCAACTTTTAAGGCTCATTTCCTTGTAAGTTTGCATTGCTTGCTTTGCGTGAGATTTGGGAGAATAGCCAATTGAAACACGTATTACCCTTTTTCTATTGGCTATTAATCGCACATAAAGCAAGTATCGCAAGCATTAATGAAAAACAGCCCTTACTTTTCAGTTTGCATTTCCGGAGGACCGTCCCAAGACCGCTAACCAACTACCATAATATTTTTTACCAACTGTTTGATTGGATACCGTTGAGTGTTAAAAGTTTACTAACAATTTGATTTTGTTTAGTATAACCATTACTCCTTGAACAAAACGGTAAAAAAATGACTGAATGGTAGAAGAGTTTGTGGCAGGAGCTTAGCGCTCTTCATACAGTCCTTCAGAAATGCAAACTGAAGAGTGAAAAGTTGTTAAGTAAAAATACTTTCGTCAAACAGGTACAAAGTGTTAATTCAGCCTAACTAGAAATTAAATATTTCTAGTTAACCCTCCAATGCTCAACTAACAACATCTTATTTTCTTATGTTTTTTTCAGTTCCATTTATGTACCTTTCTGTGAATTGCTTTCTGACAATACACATAAAATTGTAAAGCTAACAGCCATTATTAGTAACTGTTTTGGCTGGGGCCAATAAAGACCCCACGCGAGTACTGGTGTTATAAAACACTGTAAGAGTACTGAAGGGTTAAGCCAATGCCCAATAACTACTCTTCTAATCTCTGCCGTACAAACGTTCCTCTCTAGGTTTTTAAATCGAACACTTTAAAGACTGATTTTCATTTACGCTTGCCTTCCTTGCTGTTTTTTGCGATTTGGGTGAGTAGCCAATTGCAACACGTATTAAATTGCGTGTTATCTTGTAAGATAAGTGTAACACGTGTTTCGATTGGCTACTCAGCGAAATTGCAAGCAACGCAAGATTGAATGAAAATCAACTATAAGGGCTCATTTTCAAGCCCGCTTGCGCTGATTCCTTTGCTTCCGATTTGGATGAAACACGTGTAACAACAGGTAATAAAACTATACAACGAAACACCACGTGTTTCAGTTCGCTACTTACGTGTAACAACAGGTAATAAAACTATACAACGAAACACCACGTGTTTCAGTTCGCTACTTACCCTAATCGGGAGCAAATCAAACAACGCAAGCGGGCTTGAAAAACGGCCATATATATGAATCACTAGCAAGAGGTGTGTGGCTCCCAGGAGACGGTATATAATTTCAATGCCGCTGGAAACCACCCACTCGGGGGTATTTATAAATATGGCCATAAGAATCGCTGAACATTAATACCCTCGTTCGGCTACAAAGACGCTAGGTGGCACGATAGATTTCGACAGAATTGGTATTGCTATTTATAATTATGTTATCTAGGATATTTAACTAACTAACTCTATGGCTTATGGAACTCGCAAGTTCATCGCCGCAGCAACAAACGTTCGCCATTGGATTCTATCCTTGGCAATAGGAAGCCAGTTTCCATCACGAACAACTATATCACGAAGATCACTTCTAATATTGTCCTCCCAACGACGTCTCGGTCTTCCCAATAGCCTCCTTCCATCAGGCTTTCCAACCAGGATGGAATATAATCTTCATCTCTCCCCCATCCGAGCTACATGGCCTGCCCACCTTAGTCGTTGAGATTTCATTATTTTTACAGAATCTAGTGAATCGTATAGTCCGTGGAGTTCTTCATTATGCAGTCTCTTCCACTCTCCGGTTATCTCGTCACGTCTCGGAACGTTTATATTTCTCAAAACCTTATTTTCAAACACACGTAATTTATGTTCATCTGCTAGGGTCGTACTCCAACTTTTGCAACTGTAATGTATTACCAGCAGGATAACCGTTCTGTATAATTTCAATTTCCTTGATATTAATCGCGATGTTATAAGTTTTTGAACTGAATAGAAACATGCATTCCCCGATACTAAACGACTTTTTATTCTTCCGTAACCTCATTTGTGATTTTAATAGGAAGGAAAACATCTTTATTTTCTACGTTGTATTACTTGTTATTTAATTTTTATATATGTGGAACTAGGTAGTAGAGTAGACGAAATACGTGTAGACTGTCTATCCTAACATCTATTGTGATGATATTCATTGACAATAAAATGCAAATGACGGATTCTCATTTTCGTTTTTCTTTTAAGTTTCAAGTTGTCTCCTCCAATCATGGCCCTCTCCCCCAACAATTTCTGCACATCACAGCCTGTGCGAGAGTGTAAGACAACAAGCCTCATTAACAAACATATTCCGTGTTTTGGAATGTAGCATAAGCAACGCAGAAACTTAAAATAAAAATTTCTTTGGGTTGTTTCGAGTAAATTTATCGATTTTACAGGAAATTAAAATTTTCGAATAGAGTTAATTACGATGCTGAGAGGTGTCGCCCAAAAGATCCCGGCTCCTTAAATAAGGTTAGTAAACACTGCTCTAGGCTCCTCACAACTGTTGCCAGGCACTTCACTAACGAAGTACAGTCCGTAGTATCTTTGTTAGTAGCAAAGTAAATCAGATACATAAGAAAACAAAGCTAAATCTATTATATTCAGAGTATTTTCTCATTTGATGTACTTCAATTTCAATCGTGCCAACATTTCCGTTTCCTTCGTTTTTTGGTGTCAAAATTACCGGATCAAAACTACTGCAAAATTTGCGCCTTTCACAAAGTTTAGTTACGTGGAAGAATGAAAATGCAATCTACTATTGATTTGACTATATTTAGTATGTCTCACTGAACTGAATTTTATTAAAGACCTTTAAGCAACTCTGGCTCAGGTTGAATGATGATAATGGGGGAATTCGTGGAATGAAGAAAGTCGGAAGAAACATGACTACCCCAACAAAATCCACGCACATCGTGTCTGTTCACCACAAAGAGTTCTTACCAAGAGCCGAGATCGATCGGGCACCCGACGCGCCAGAGGTTAGTGCCATACCACTGGGTCACGGCCGCCCATAACTATGTACGAAAAGGGAACGATTTTTAAAATGTTTATATGTATCAGCTGTGCTTCTCTTTTCTCAAGTAATGGGAAATATAATCACAACAGCCTCTTTTCTCCAGGCTACATCTTCCAAACGAAATTTTCCAGAATGTAAGTTTACTATATTTAGTTCATTTCGGAGAGTTTCGACCAGTCAAAATTGAATTTAATTTTTAAGCCCTTTAGGCAACTTAGGCTCTGGCAGAATGGATGATGTTGCGATGAATTGTTGGAATGAAGAAAGTGGGAGGAAACGGAAACCCACGCACATTGTTTGTCCACCTCAAAGTCCACATAGCACGAGCGGGCATCAAACCAACGACCCCTACGACCAGACGAAAGAACTCAACCATTGATGCACCGCGGCTCACTTTTGTCCCCAAAATTATACTCTCAGTTTCGGAACAACCATAACAATATTCCATAAATTTTGAGCTATTTTGGGACCGCTGTTGATCAGCTGCGTGTATTTTCCCGAGGTTTTCCCTTTCTTTACTAATTTTCCAATCATCATCTGTTCGACCTGAGTCAAAGTTACCTAAAGACCTTAAATAAAATTCAATTTAATGGAAGACATTGAATACAATTAAATCAATAATGAATGCGCAGCTTTGGTTTTCATTCTTTAGCATACACAGAGCTAAACGTTAACTATCAATTGTTTCTTAGCAGTTTATAGAATAAATAAATTGTTTGGTACAAATAAGTTGTACGTAATTGGTTGGTAGTATAACGAAACGACAATTTTTTGTGTCTTCCTTTCCATATGTATTCCCATAATAAACAAATTTGTAATGCAAATCATCAACTTATCATGTGAATTGGATTCCAAAGTTCTATCCTAAAATTCTGCATGAAATATGAAATCAAATAATCAAACAGTTTCTTAAAATTCTTGGCCAATCATTTTGGTTTGAGTTTATATAACAAAGCTCTACCATCACATAATGACTAAAAGGTAAATTTCAAGCTTGCATACGAATCGAACCACAGAATGCTAAAATATACTGCACTTCATTTCAATTTTAAACAAAACAAAATTTGTATTTGTTATAATGTTTTTTTTCCTTTTTTTTTTTTTAAAGAAAAAAGGATTGATTTAAATCGCTTTGAGTTTAATCAATCTACCTTGCCACTTACATAGTCAAGAATGTCCCTTTAGATTGTAGATAACTGGTCTACCCTATACTATTGTATTAAGAAATTATTGTTCTAATCATGAAGAAATGAACAAATACCATTCCTTATGTAATTAGTACGGCCCGGATTCCTAGGTTTTAAGCTTATTAATATCACTTCTGGAACATTCTCTGGCAATTCGACCAATATCCTAAAAGTTTCCAGCTCATAGCCAGGGATTTGGCTGTAATTTGATATGAATGAGCCATGTCTGGAGGCCTTTATACAAAATATGACGTTCCCCAGAGTTGTAGCATACCAAACGTTTCCAACCTCCAATGGCAGAGTAACAAATAATTACCTTTCGCCACATCCTAAACAAATCTCCTAAAGAAACAAACGCATGAAAGAAACGATTTCACATTTTTAAGTTTCTGAGGACGAGCTAGCCTACAACAATGTCACATTTAAAATTCCCGACAAATCCAAGTTGACCGTCATGGAGCCCATCTTCCAATAAACGAGATCCAACATTGGTCTCCCTCTATCGAGCTATTTTTACGTCCCAGTTTTCCAAATTTTGCCTCACCCTGACATTAAAAGCACGTTTAAAATTCGATTATCTGTTAAGAGTTGAAATTTGAAACTTTAAAAACGGTGATAACTTTCTACATGAGAAATGGTAATGGTGGAAAAGAAATATATATCATCTATCATTTTTTCACTTCTGTATGTGTCAGTTGGGGCACCCTCTATGAGATAAATAAGAAAACAACTTTGACGCCATTTCTTTAAAATGGCGGGTAGTTCTCATGCAGACGGTGAAAACTTTTGAAATGTTATTCAGGATGTCTTTCTACATAAAACAGCGAAAAAAATCGTCTTTATTACAGTTTTTTTTTCCTGAATCCTATTTTTTTCTGAACTAATACGCTCACCTATAATAAATCACAGCCATATTCAATCCACTAGTGGATGAGGCCTCTCCCCGTAGGGAGGAGTTGGTCTACTGCTCCCACGCTGACCAAACGGGTTGGGAGAGGAGAGCCGAAGCTCTCACTGTGATCGCCACCGTCTTTTATTCACAGCAGCTCCCCAATTGTCCTCACGATGCTGGGTCAACACCGAAATGTTTGAGCCCCACCGGAAATCGAACCCTGGACCGCTCGCATTGAAGTCGAGTGCGCTACCGACTAGGCTACGTAGGAGCTCTACGCTCACCTATATCCATATGTATTTCAAAAATTTACTATGTACTAGTGCCTTGAATAACACACATTGGGGGAGGGTATGTAATGTTCACATCCCAGTTACTAGAAAAAATATTACCACCTTCTTCGATGGATTACTTGTTCAACCTCAGGCACACTAAATACGATATCTCTTCTCTTGAGATGTCAAAACTTTAAGTCACATTTTGCATTCGGGTTTTTTTGTTTTTTGTTTCCTGAGAATGTGAACAAGCTGTGGGTCTTTTGATGCAATGCGTTCCTTGCATGGAAGGCTGTGATAAATATTCGCAGAGTTATTGAATTCTGAAAACCACTTCGAAGCACACTGCTCAGGAGTGGATCACATTTTCTGATCCACACCACCTTCTTTCTCTGATTACAACTCTGAAGTCATTTCCGGAGAAACGTTATATTTCGTATAAAAGCCTTCCAGACATGGCTAATTCACCACATCAAATTGCAGCACTATGGTCTAGGGTTACCAACTGGAAATTGTCAATTGCAAGACAAGATGCTGAAGAAAAAAAAAAAGCAAAAGTTTACAAAAAAGGTGCCGGACTCTTTGAATTTGCAGAGATAAACATTTTTATTGATATAAACACGTCCTGAAATGCCTAAACAGAAACGGAAGCAAAGCGACTATAGTTCATTCGTTTCTAATTACAGAAATAATCAAGTGGGATTTATCGAGTTTTCAAGTTAATTTTGCTCTTTGCTGTTTTCTTGTGGAAGTCTTGCAGAGATTAGGGTGGTAGGCATGTACCGTGAAGCTGGTAATTGCGTGGGGTAGTCTGTTGTTTGAATTGAGAAAGTAAAACTATCCATATTTCAACAGCTTAACAATAAATACGTTGCTGTGATACAACAGATTACAGTTTAAGATTCGACGCAAAAAAGTACAGTGCAGTCCATGTTAACATAGAGAGGATTCCTTGTGAATGTTGCTCCAAGCTTTTTGTCTTGTATAACTGGAACCCACAAATTCATCGCTGCAGTGACAAACGTTCGCCATTGGATTCTATCCTGGACAACATCCAGCCAGTTTTCATCACGAGCACTTACTTCGAAGATTTCTTCTAATATTGCCCTCCCAACGACGTCTCGGTCTTCCCAATGATCTCCTTCCAACGAGGATAGAATATAATCTTGCTTTTTTTCCTTTCCCCCATCCGAGCTGCATGGCCTGCTAATCTTTTTAATTGTATGGTAATCTTTAATTGGATATTAAGAAAACAGGAACTTTAGATATCCATTTCTTTTCTTAACATTTTTCTTTGCTTTGTGTTCAGTGAATCGTTAACATAACAATGCTATTGACATGTATTTTCAACTTATTTAATGTTAACGCAATTCTTTGTCAATTTAATTTAGACGGGAGAAAAATAATAAAATGGGCTAATCCTATTCTTTTAAAGCCGAAAACAATGTTTATACAATTCTGAAAGGTAAAAGTCCTAGCAATTAAGAATACTGTTTTATTAATTCTAACGTATACTAACCTAACCTAAAATCTGTACTGCACAGGGTGGACCTGCTCCCTACACCTTTCACCCTTTCTAACCCTATTGTAAGTTAAGTTCGTAATGATTCCAATTTTCTACAGAAGATATTCCAATAATATGCCTACATTTTTGAAGTCTGGGCAACAAACTCTGAACAACGATAAGGCTACTCATACGTGCCGAGTTAGGCCGCCGTTGAAGTCTAATCGAAGACGATAAAATACGCAATGCAATTGTCATTGCACATGCGTTCATAATAATCGTTCGAGGCTCAGTTGTTCAGTGGTGAACACACACACACACATTCAACATTTATTGTCTACACCGTTAGTAGGAAGACGAAGTGCAGTTATGTATCAAGCTATTAAAAGTAACATACAGGTGATAGCATTGATAAATGTATACACGACACGTTGAAAGAGGAAACATTAGGAATCGCAGTAGAAATAAATTAAAATATTTCTGTTGAATATTATGGCACTCATCGCGTGGCTGGATTACTGGTTTAAAGTTTACTGGCGTGGACTCTTATGGCTGTTAACTGGAATTAATGTTCATAATGTATGGCACCAAACGAAAAAAGCGCCGCAGAATGGGGTGAAGTTGACCAATATTCAATTTCAACCATTCTCTCAACTTTATTTACAATATGTGGTGACGGTGTTCTGCCCGAAGTTTCCTGGGCAGTTGAACCGACGGTGGTTTGCCATTGCATTTCATCGGATGAATATGTAATAAGGAAGAGACCTACAGTTTAACGTTGACTCGGGAATTTTGGTGTCTCATCCTATACCCATTAATTACAAGGCTTACCCCTCATCCTCCCTAAAGGGTCTAGATTAGAGAATGGGTCCCATTAAAAAATGACATTTCGCATCCGTCTAGAATTTTCTATCCTATGCTTCGGAAAAAGGAAACGATTTTCTGTGTGAATCTTGTACGGGTATCAACGTTGATGCTTAAGATATAGAATAAGCAAAATTTATGTGAAGTAAAATTCGGCTTAAATTAGCCCAAGTACTGATCCAGTAACTAAGGCATTTTTGTTTATGTTCCCATATAGAAAGTTGGCGATTTTTCTTGAATAATTTATTTACTTAAGCGAAATTTTCTTTGTTCATAGAATACTAATTAAAAGCACTCTTGGGTTTTCCATGCCTAGAACGTTGGATATATATCTGTGATATATAATTGGTACACATAGTGCAACTGGGCGTCAAAAAAACAAAAAAAACAGGTAGAATGGATGATAATTTTCGATCATGTGTAGAAGCAAAATTATGTTGGTGGGGTGAATTTTAGTGAAGTAGATTTCAAGAAATAATATCAAAGTTACCGACGGTATTAAAGCACGTGATGTGTTTGCAACACTGCTTTTAGTTCAGGATTCCCTCTTTTTTCTTAATTGGCGGTAAGTGTTGCTGCCGGCAGTAGCGGTAGTGAAACTAAAAGAACAGACATAACATAATACCCACCAAAATCACCATTCATTACGCAGCAGAAACATGTTAGGTCGGCTTTCCATACACGCGCTTGCTACGTATTTTCCTTGTGATTCCTATCGCATGTACAATAAATATCACAGCCATATTCATCCCCGAAGGAAGTAGTTGGTCTTCTGCTCCCACGCTGACCAGGCGGGTTGGGAGAGGAGAACCGAAGCTCTCACTTTCTTTTATTCACAGGAGCTCCCCAATTGTTCTCACCCTGCTGGGTCAACACAGAAATTTTTTGGCCCCCACTGGAAATCGAACCCGTAACCGCTCGCACTGAAGTCGAGCGCACTACCGACTAGGCTACGCAGGGATGCAGATAGTGCAACTTTGTTTCAGGCATAATTTAATGCTGCAATGTTGAAACTGGTAACTTATATTCTTTTTTTTCTTTACCTTTACCTGCACGATTTAAAGTGCTACGACCACAAATGCCTTTTACCAGTATTTCTTCAATTTTTGCGCTCACCTATAGCGTGAAAATAGCTGTAAGTATCACTTTTCATTGCTCTTTGCACTTTGAATTTCCGCAAACGATCTCTTTTACGTGTGTATGACATACAGTAAAATTATGTGTCATAAGGACACCTCCAACATGATAGAAAAGTATGAAGTTCAAACTTTAGCGAGCGTCCAGCATGTTTGGAGTCTATGTGGTGACTGTTGGGCTGGTCTCAGATCTCAAACACCTATTGTGTAATTACGATAACAATTACCACAAAATAGTAATCATAGGTTTTGTGAAGGTTAGGAGTCAGGTTCGGTGGTTTTTTTTAAAATTATGTTTGCAAGTATGCAAGTTAGTGTTAATAAGATAGTGGTAAATTTAAGGTGGAGGTTAGAAATCAGGTTAGTGATAAATTTAAGGTGGGGGTTAGGAATCAAGTTAGTTTTCCACTGCACACGCAACTAACTGTTAATGAAATAGTGACCATTGGTTAGGAGTCAGGTTGTGCTTCACGATAATGCACCCTCCCACACAGCAAAACCGGTCAAGGAAACGATTGCGACGTTTGTCCTTCCGCATGCGGCTTACTCACCAGACTTGGCGCCTTCCGATTTTCACTTATTTGCATCCTGACCAGCGAGCGCTTCACATCTTACGAAAATGACTCGATGACTGGTTTGCCGCACAAGAGGCAGTTTTTTTTTTTGGTCTGGTATGCACACATTGCTGGAACGATGGCAGAAATGTATTGCTGGCGATGGCCAATATTTCGAATAAAATAGTTCTTAGCATTGTCCTCCAATTACTGTGTTTTTCTGTACATAAATTCCGGTTTCATATTTACGCACCTGGTAACTTGCTTTCATACCGTAGACAAATTTGATGTCACTTCAAGTTTAAGACCTTATGTGTTGAAAACTACTTCACTAAAATTCACTCCGCCTACATAATTCTGCTTCTTACGCATTGCCGAAGAAAACATGATCATGATTTCTACCTGTAATTTTTCCATTTTCTGACGCCCAGTTGCATTATCTGTACCAATTATATATCAATGATAATATAACGTTCTAGGCATGGAAAACCTAAGAAAGAGAGGTTGTTAATTAGTGTTCTGTCAACAAAGAAAATTTCGCTCGTGAATTTTGTCAGAAGTAAATAACAAAATTAAAGAAAATGCGGCACCTTACTGTGTGGTAAATAATAAAATGCCTGAGTTTCTGGAGGCAGTTCTAGGGCTAATTTAAGCCGAATTATAGTTCATCTAAACTTTTGCTCATCTTAATCAGAGGTGTTACCCGCACAAGATTCACACAGAAAACCGTTTCCTTCATCCGAACCATAGGATAGAAAAGTCTAGACGGCTGCGAAAAGTCCTTTTAATGGGATCCATTCTCTAATCTATACTCTTTCGGGAGGATGAATGGTAAGTTTCGCTTCCTTGTAATTATTGGGTCCCGGTTGATACACAAAAAATTCCGAACCAACGTTATATGTAGATCCTGCCCTTATTACATATTCATCGATGAAATGCAACGGCAGAGCACCGTCGGTTCAGCTGCCCAGGAGCCTTCGGGCAGAACACCACTGACCATCATGACATAAATAAATAAATAAACAATTAAAGTTGAGAGAATGGTTTAAAATGTAATATTGTCCAACTTCACCCCATTGCGGTACCTCTTCCTGTGTTCGGAAGCTGGAGCCTTATTATTATTAACATTAATTAACAGCCATAATCGGCATATATTGGCTCCACGCCAGTAAACATTTGTACCAGTAATCCAACCACGCAATAACTGCCATAATTAAACTAACTCTATGGCTTATGGAACTCGCAACTTCATCGCCGCAACAACAAACGTTCGCCATTGGATTCTATCCTGGGCAATATCAAGCCAGTTTTCATGACGAACATCTACTTCTCGAACATCTCTTCTAATATTGTCCCCCAACGACGTTTCGGTCTTCCCAATGGCCTCCTTCCATCCGGCCTTCCAACCAGGATAGAATATAATCTTCGTTTTTCCCCCATCCGAGCTACATGGCCTGCCCACCTTAGGCGTCGCGATTTCATTATTTTTACATCTGGTGAATCGTACAGTCCGTGCAGTTCTTCATTGTGCAGTCTCCTCCACTCTCCAGTCATCTCGTCGCGTTTCGGCCCGTATATCTTTCTTAAGACCTTATTTTCAAATACACGTAATTTATGTTCATCTGCTCCGGTCGTACCCCAACTTTCGCAACCGTAAAGTATTACCGGCAGAATAACAGTTCTGCGTATTTTTAATTTCAATTTCCTTGATATTAATCTCGATGTTAGAAGTTTTTGGACTGAATAGAAACATGCGTTCCCCGATACTAAGCGACATTTTATGTGTTCCGTGACCTCATTTTTTCTTGTCACGTATGCTCCCAAGTATTTAAATTTGTTTACTTTCTCTATGACCTCATCCCTAATTCTTATGTTTTTA
>JAGDQP010061879.1:0-11966 GCA_022664845.1 Lepisma saccharinum
CCACCTATTGCGAATATAACGTTTTAATAATTACAACACTAATGAACTGGTGTGTATAACAATTCGCACAGACTGAATGAATACGGCACAGCTGAAACAGGTCATCCGCTGTCGGGGGATGCTGGTCAGGTTTTGGATTGTGTCATCAGGTTTAAGATTCGAACGCATTCTGACGCGGTGATTCGATGTAGATCTGATAACCCGGAGGATGACGGAGAGATTTTAATATTTCATTGTATTTGAACAGTGTTTGTTTCA
Source organism: Lepisma saccharinum (assembly GCA_022664845.1). Taxonomy (NCBI): domain Eukaryota; kingdom Metazoa; phylum Arthropoda; class Insecta; order Zygentoma; family Lepismatidae; genus Lepisma; species Lepisma saccharinum. The sequence continues at coordinate 259 of JAGDQP010061879.1, forward strand.
GGGGTGACCAGGATCAAAGATGTTACCCCGAGAACACGAAAAATACGACTCCGAAATTCCCAGTTAAATAGATTATCCAGACCGGGTCACTTATGTTTGGGTCTGGTCCTATCACCGGGTCATCGAAAGTAGGACGGATCTAGCTGTGGAACACGCACAAACAGAGGGAGTGTGTGTAAAGTTAGAGAAAATCTAAACACGAGTAGAGAGAGGGAGAAGAAGAGAAAGAAGCAGCAAAGACACGTTAACAATACACCAAGAAAGAAAGAAAGACCAATGAAAAACATGAAAACTACCTACATTATCATTATGCTAAACAACACACATACTGTTTACTCAGATTCTGACAAGTGATGCTTCGTAAGTTCTCCACAACCGGGAGAACTCAGGCTGGTTTACGTTAAAATAAAAGACAATAAATGATCGTATCTTAATGGGGCAATACTTACCCTAAACTGGATTGTTCCTAAAACTGCCATAATGTATTCATTTCATAATTCGACATGACAAAAAGGACATGCATGCACGTGTGTTTACTTACCACACAATAAATACAGACAAAATGTAACACACATATTCAATGTTGCACTTTCCTCGCATTTGAACTTAGTAATTTATTGTTGCTGTATTTCGTTGCCAAGATGGAGTAGGGGAAACACGCTGGACAATTCAGTACAAAAACAGCCAACAAAGGTTCAAACCCTGTTCAAGCTAAAGTCTTATTTACAAAATTATCGTGAGTAATCTAATAATCACTTCCCATTTTATGCCAAGGCTATATTATCCTTCGGGTATGACGGCGGATTGCGTAAGGCGCCAGCGATGCGGAGGGCGCTATCATAAAATACCATATCTCCCTTCATCCTGGTTCGATCTCAACGAAAATTGCACAATAGTTCATATACCTTCCCTATAATATATCGTAAAAATCTGTCTTGTACAACAACGCTAAATAGGAAAAACGAGATGGTTCAATCTGTTCTTAAGTCTTCACCACACATTCTCCAATGTGTAGGGGGTTAGGGGGACGGTACACTTATCTTCCATCCCCCTCGTACAAATTCAACAAAAATTACACAATATGTCAGATACCTTCCTTCTAACATATCATGAAATTATCATCTTCATATCTCGCACCAATTTCGAGATAAAACGAGATGGTTCAATTTGTTCACATATTCTACTAATAGGTATTTAAGATTTATGAATGAGATCATAAAGTAAACAAATGTATGTAACTAGATAGAACGAGGTCACGGAAGAAATAAAATGTGGCTTAGCATCGCGCAACCCATGTTCCTATTCAGTCCAGAAACTCTTAACCGCACGATAATATCACGGAAGTTGAAATTGAAAATATAGAGGACCGTTATTCTGTCAGTAATACTTTGATTGCGAAAGTTGGAGTAGGCGTGTAACCCTAGCAGATGAACATAAATTACGTGTTTGTGAAAATAAGGTTTTAGAAAAATATACGAGCTGAGAATGGAGGAGACTGCATAATGAAAAACTCCACGTACTGCACGAGCCACCCGATGTTGTAAGAACAATTAAATCCCGACGCGGGCAGGCAATGTAAGGGCGCTATGACACTGTCGAGCTTGCTGATCAGTTTCTCGTCCGAGCTTCCTCGAAAGTGTAATAACAAAAAAATACTTCAAGCTTGCTTAAGGGGAGGCTCGCTGAGCAAGTTGATAGAGGAAGAGCGTTGACTTAGCATTCGGGAGGTTCTGGGCCCAGCGGCCAACTATCCTGATTCAGGTTTTTCCTCAGTCATACCCGGCAAATGCTGGATGATACCTACAAAAATAGGCCCTGGCCGTTTACCTTCCAACATCCTCTCCCCAATCGTATCCCGACCTGAGACTGATGCCTAAAGGCCTTAAAATAAAATAAAATCCAAATGCCGAGCAAGCTTGATAGTGCAGTGCACCTTAACTCGGATGGGGGGAAGACTATATTCCATCATGGTTAGTAAAGCGGAGAGAAAGGCAGGGACGATGAGAAGATGAAGACGTCGTTGAGAGGACAATATTAGAAGAGGTCTTCGAGAACTAGGTGTTCGTGATGAAAACTGGCTTGATCTTGCCCAGGATAGAATCCAATGGCAAATATTTGTTACTGTGGCGATGAACTTGCAAGTTCGGTAAGCCATAGAGTTAGAAAAAACTACTTTCTGCATTGAAGCACTTACCTAAGATTCGGTAACTTTCTTTTTCATTGAATATCTTGTATTTGTTTGCTGCTAAGTTAGCAGGTTTTTACCTTCTGATCAAGAAATGCTAAAGAACGGTGTTTCAGTGTAGTATCAGGACAAAAATATTTTTTATCACAAATCTCAGGTATATAAAAAATTATAATGAGCCCTGGCTTTCTGTATTTAGCTCAAAACAGGAAATTGGAAATATGTAGTACGTAGGATGTGTTGAGGTATTTACGTATATAATCAAGTAAACAACGGCTCTCGGTTCCATTGTTTTAAATTGGAGCATATTTCATAAATGCTTGGATCACTTTCCGTGAAGCCCATTACTTGCCAAAAATAAATCCAATTTCTTGTGTCTGATAACATTTTAAGCTGAGAAACGTTGTGTATTAAATTATTGCGACATTTGGTAGAAACCCCTAACTTTATCAATGATGTTCTGTAAACCAATGGCTTGGCAACACCGCATACACTACGAAAACTTGTGTCAGCTGTCATTTGTTTTGATGCAACAGCGCAGCGCAATAGGGGTGGGCGTGTTCTGTAATAGTCGTGCACGTAGCGCGAGCCAACAAAATAATAAAGCACGAGAAGAATTACTACTTCAGAAAAGACTGGTAGGTTGCATGTCTGTTTTCTCTAGTGTTGTACAGAGCATATTTTGAATTGTATGTTATTACTACTTCCTGATAGTGACATGACATAGTTTGGATTTCAGATAAATTGCGGTGAAGGTATGCCGGTGTATTTTACTTTTAAATCATTTTTATTATTGTAGTCCGTAAAGGGGGATTCCCAGACTGTGAAAAGCGAAATTGTAGTAATTATCACATTGATTCTTTGCTACAGGTCTCTTCGGTGTATACTGCAATAATCCGTGTGCTAACAAGTTTTGAGTAAACAACGGGAAGCTACAAGTCTCGTGTCGGCAGATGCTTGTTCGGGAATCATTTAGAAGGCTAGCCCATGCATTTGTGAAATTAGGCCTTTTTACGAATGTTTAAGATGTTCGGAAAAGTTTTTAGCTAGCTACTACTGGAAGTTTGGGACCACTACTACTTTATGTACTCCAAACAAACTGGGCCAGTTACCGATACGCTTTGCATAAATCGTTTTAAAAAAAAAAAAAAATATATCTGACACTGCATACACACAACCTCGATGACAGGTAGCAACAGAATATCTAAAACTGAAACCAGAAACTGAAAAGTATATGTACATTCGTAAAATACGCACTCCAGTTATTTCGGAGTCTGATATGGTGGCACGCGGAGGCGTACTAATATCGCCTCCGCGGTAGTAATCCCTGAAAGTTATTACCTTTCTCCTGTAAATTTTACTTTCTTCATAATAGATAGAGTGAATTTTACCCGAAGTTCGTATAATTCGGTGATTCACGTTGACTCAGACGTATAGGGTCCTCACCTCTAGTACGTGGAGTCCTTAGTTCGATTCTGACTCGTGCCATGTGCTGCATTATTATAAGACACTTTAAGATACACATGGCAACAGCCAGCAATAAAATAAGTGTTAGGAGAAGCCGTGTCATTATTTCGTTCAATGCGCACTCGAGTTGATTAACACACAACGAACATGGCGGCATGCAGAGGGTTGCGAATGGCGTTACTTCCGGTTATGATTGGCCCGTATTTTGGTACTAAAATATGTCGAATACGGGTAGAAGTCTAGTTTTACCGAGTGCCTCAATTAGTGACCGTGGAGGTTAGGTACGGTTATGTATCTTTACGCTTTCGTTTGTTTAAAAATACTATAAAGATACATAACCGCACCTAACCCCCATGGTCACTAAGTAAGGCAAAGTCGGGTTTAACAAATATTCTGTTAAACTCTACTTCTACCCGAAACTCGAAAACTGACTGTTTAAATTCTGGTTCAATTCTTTTTCATTATATGCGATGCAAATGACTGTTTAACACACACGTATTTGCCTCAACATGGAAGCAACTAAATAGTCTCAAGTACTTTTTGAGGTCTTGCACACTTTAATGGTTTGAAACTTAGATACATTTTGCTTCTCTACGCTTCCACACGCATGGGAAATATTACATTTCCCGTGCATATTTTTTTAGCGGGCCATGAAGTGAAGTGAACCCGTTCTTGGTAATATATATATGCATGGATTTCTTTTGTTTCCAGGTACCCCAGGTGAAAGTAGGGGGAGGGGGCTATTGAGCCAGTCTTACATAAAAATCCACATATATTTATATAGGTGAAATTATGCTGTGTATATTGACCAGTACTGCTCTTATTTTTTTCATAAAGTTTCAACAGTTCTAATTCTGTGTCTGAGAGCCAAACCAGCGTAAGTCCAATTTTGGCTAGAACGTGATTATTGCAATTGTGTACAATATTCGGAACGCTTCATATAATGGTTGCTTGATCCTTGTAAACATAAATAATGTAAAAACAAGTCAATTACGTAGTTTGTCTATTAGATTCTATATGACGGTAAAAAAGAAGAATGTGTGACTTACTCGGTTCTGGCTTGTAGATACAGAATTGGTCACTCTGAGCCTGAGTTATCTAAAGGCAAGAAATAAATTCTAATTTCTGTCTTTCGTCTAAGAAGAGGCGAAGGATATACTGCTTCTTAATTAAAACTGGCTTTTAGGGTTTAGAATAATTTTAGAGGGTCTTAAACTACAGGATTGCCATTTATGAACTGAGCAGGTAGTTGTAGCACAAGCCCGTCACATGTATGAACAATGATGTCCCTAGGCTATTTTCCCACGAAGGGATTAGGAAAGTAGTGACCACGACTTTAGTTGAGATACCATCCTAACATTCGGTTGGGGAAACTTGGGAGTATCTGTCTCACTGAAGTTCACTACATTACTGGTATCAGTGGTTTTTTAAAAGCTACGTAATATCCTTTGTTTAAAACATGTTTATACCTGTCTGCTTATCTGTTTTTGGGACATACATTGACAAAATAGCTTGTCATTTCTTCCGACAAAAATTACCTGCCTGCTCATGTTTTTGTCAGAATTACCTGTGGATGAGCCAGCTATTAGTACCAATTTGATCTGGAAGGTAGCTAATTTGTGTTGATATGAAAGGGAAATAGAGAACAAATTTATATACAGTGGCAGACAAATGTATTGGAACAAAGCGATTTTTCTTAAACATTACTACAGTTACGTGTATATTGAACAAAACCTAAATTATAACACACATTTATTTCATTTAAGGTTAATATAAAGCAACGATCTCCAACAAAAGATGGCAGAGCACTGAAATTTCGTGCAACGATACAAATACGTTAGACATATACAGAGGCAGTGCTGCCATCTTTTGTTGGAGATCGTTGCTTTGCAATAACCTTAGTAATAATTGTAACTGGAAAACCAAACTTAAATGTAATTTATAAAGAAAAACATAATTTTATAACCTTATTGGAACACCGTCGACTCAAAACTTTGAAAGAGGCCTTTTCCTCCATGTAACTCTTCAAAATTTCTTTGGCATTGAACAAACATATTTCTTAATCAATTCTGAACTTATTTAACACATTTTTTTATATAGCTCTCCTTCAGTTCTGTTCTGGTTTTGATTTAATACTATCTAACTTTGTTTTCGGGTTCATTCCATATATTCTCGATGGGATCTTATTAATGGGAACTCTGAGGTAGTATGTTGAAAGTGAGTTCCATACGATCCAGTGCGAAACAATTTTTACACTCCGCGTAGAGTCATTGTCTTGTTGGAAATCAAAATCCTATACCTTAAGCCCAAATTATCGGCACTTTCTTTTTAAGATTTTCGTGCAAAATTCAAACGTACCCACTGTTTCTTCTATAAATACAAGTATCAGAGACTAGAGCCCAGGGTTGGCTGGTTTAAGCCAGATAAGAAAAAAGTTTAATCCAAACAAAGTTAAAAGCAAAAATGCCACAAATAGTGTGAACTTCATGGTGACGATTCCATATATTAAACCATCTGCGTTAATTCTATATATTATTGTCGCGTTGTAATCAAGGGGTCCCCTGTTCGATTCTCATGGGGCCACTGAAGTGCAAACCGAGTAGTGGTCCGGATGTCACTGTAAGCAGTAGGTCCTGTCCTTTATAACCTTGCTGTTATATAAGGACATAAAGCCTAAACAAAGGAAACGAAACCAAATTGTATCTTTCTGTTTGCCTGTTGTTCCATAGAGAAGCCAAAGTTAACTTTGCTTAAATATATTGATAGAAGTTGTCAAGATTTATCTACTGCATCCAGTGACGTACGTTATTATGGAATTGCAATCAAAGCAAAAATTCTAAATATTAATTTTTTCTAATAATGTTTAGTATTGATCCACCGAAATTCCGTACAATATTTTTTTCTCATAAAAACCCCAGGAAACGAATTTTAAAAAAGTGTTTTCTGTATGTATATGTATGGATGGTTCAGAGTCAGAGTAAACTCAGATAATTCGTACTATTCACTTCTTTTATTTAATATGCAAATTAAGTCGTTAAATTTCTGACTCGGTGAACTAGCTTGGACTAAATTAGATCTGTACTCTGTAGTCTTTTGAAACTGTCCATTTATTTTCATAATGTATATAACTCGAGAAGTAGGTGTTCGTGATGAAAACTGGGTTGATGATACCCAGGATAGAATCCAATGGCGAACGTTTGTTACTGCGGCGATGAACTTGCGAGTTCCGTAACCCATAACTCTGTACAGTGATTTCACTTGTGCAGTTTTGTATCTTTCTGTTCTTCTGAAGTGACTCTTAATAATAGTTGTTAGTTGTTGTTGTTGCTGTACAAAGTGATCATTTTGCAGCCGCTTATGCATGCCGAAACGTAAGTGCAGGGTTAATGATAATATTAGGAGACAGTTCCCTTCATGAAAAGGAGTAGATGAAAATACGCAATACCACTTACGTAATCCTAAAATTTGCATTTCACATTGTGGTCGGCCACTTTGTTTACCACGTGATATTTTTATATCAGCACCTTATTTCAAGTGCAACATACATACAACACTGTGAAATAGTGATCTTGTATAAAATGAAATAGATTTTTTCCTAATTTTTAACATGTCCCCAGTACTTTAAGTGCAAATTTGGAAATGTCCCATTTTTAAAAGAAAGCATTTTTTATTTCAAAACATAAAAATGACTTAAAACTGTAAATACTGAAACTTAGAAATAACGCTTTTTTCGTTTCTTATCAATTACAATTTATATAATTTAGATAGTACTTGTACATTTAATCTGTATGTTCCCATTTATAATGTACCATTTAACCGTACTGTATCTTCGTGTTATATTTATAGTCTATAGTTTTGTGACATGTTTCACCGTTGGTCAAATGAACTCAAATAAATTCATATTTTCATTTGAGTGACCAGCCATGTTATTTTCATTTATTATAATTTTCTCAAAGCATATTTTTTTCCTCAACTTAAGTCGTCAATCCACCCAAATCGTTGTCATTTAAAGGTCCCGGGAATATTTCCGGTAAGGACACATTAAACGAAGTGGGACGATGTCCACTTTAAACTCTAGGTCCGTTCTTGGGTGTCATGTACACCCTATTCCAAAAGGAATGACCGCATTGATTAGGCTGTAGTCCAGCTTCGGGTATCTTCGGAAACAGTAAACCAAAGATACCAGGTTCGAGCCCCAAGAGTGCTCGTTTTCTTTTAAGTGCAATAAGACACGTTAAAATGTTGTGTAGAAAAAGTATCATTCATTGAAATACGTAATGAACAGTATTTCGAAACTATGCATACATATGTTCACGTGATGGTTTTGTCACCTACTTATCCATACGTAAAAGAACATTTCCAAAGCAAGCAAAGACAGCAAACATAGTTATCGCATTCATAGTACAATGAACAAGATAAAGAAAAGACAACAGCATTTGCAATGGATATGAATGCAGTTGTCTTGGACACCAGAAATTGTCATGTTTCGTCAGGAGGAGTTCTATCAGAAAGAGATAAGTAGATGTGTTCATGTTAGCTCAGTGGTAGAGCGTGTGGCTTCTAATCGTGAGGTCCTTGGTTCGAATCTCGTTCTGGAAAATCTATTTTTTTTGTAATGATATATTCCTCAAAGCATGAATAATTAGATAAAATCATAATAATCAGTTTTATATGTATTCATAGAAGCATTTGTGTTACCGCCCATACAATTAATTTTAACTTATTATAGAAGCATTTCAGAACATTAGTAATTACTATGTTTAAAATATAACATCAGAGAAGTTGACAGAACGTCGGTATTATATGTGAACGTTTCTTTCCATAGATTTTCAGTTCAGTTCTCTGAAATGCTTTTTGCATATGGAAGTGGTGAGGCTTTGATCTCTCTTTCTCTCTCGTAAATTCTATACGATTGTCATCTCATGAAGAGAAGTTACTATTGTCTTATTGATTAGTAGGGAAAAAAAGACCAGGGCTCGAACCCACATCCGTGTAGTATTGGTTTAGAAAGCAAAGGTTTTAACCACGAGTTACTTCTACAGTTGGAGAAATATTGCCAAGATTTGTCTTATTAATACATCAGCAGATTGAGTCACGCTAAGTGGACCATTTTATACGTTAGCGATTTAAGATTAGATTGGTTAGGTTGGTGATAGTAAAACAAACTTAGTGCTTGCGTAAGGAATGATATTCATTTCTGTCTGCGCAGTTGTTTTCGAAATAGAACAAACCTGTGTGTGGATGTTTTTTCTAGATTTAAATCTACATTGTTTATTTTATACATGTAAAAGCAATATAACAATTCACTTTGTTAAAACAGCTTTTCTTATTGATGAAAATTCCTTTGTGAAAATTATTATTAGAATGTAACGTTAGTAGCATTTCTCTTCACACTTTACGCCAGAAACTCAAACGTACGTAATTGGGTTATTCCATGACTAATCATCCAATTTTAGAAAAATTCGTTGCATCACAATTTTAGAAAAAAATTATTGCTCGTATGTGGGTTCCTACATACCTGAAGATATCAGAACTACTTTTGACAGGAATATTATGCCTTTATATCTCCCGTGGCGCCCATATTCCAACATGGCGGGTGGAGTTTTTTTACTCCCGTAGACATGTACGGAAACCTGAATATCTGAAAACACTAGAATAACTACAGCTGAATTAAATGCCATTGTGTAGCTCTTGAAGTGTACTTCGAAGATGTGGAATCACCTTTTCCGAAAATTAATTTCTTTATTCCAAGTTAGGCTGAAAAATGAGTTATGAATTGTATAAAATTCATTTTTAAAACAAGTTTTTGGGGTGAAGGAATTGAATAAAATTCTGCAACATTTTGTAATTATTAAACCTCCAAACGGAGTTTCTGGCCCCAAATCAATCTTTTTTTTTTTTTTTCCTTACGTGGGTTCAAACATGGCCTTTAGCGAAAAATGCCGGATTTCGGGCTTAAATATCTCAGATGCGCCCTCATGAATAAATCTGAAATGTGTTGTGATCGAAGACTCTTTCTGTGTGATCAACTTGCAGTAGAAATTGCAACTTTTATTTCGTAATGGTTTGGTCAGTACACGCGGATTTTCTTCGCCATCCGATGCAAATGCGAGTGTGTTCACGTTCATGTTTTGGGAAGGAATTGAATATAAGACTGCAATTTCTCTTCTTGTGTTTAGAACTATCAACAGGAGGATTGTGTAGAAAACCCGTGGCGTTGAATCTCAGCGCTTTTTTTGCTACAGGAAAAATGCCAGATTTGGGGCTAATATATCTCAAATGGGTCATTATAAAAACTTCAGAAATTTGGTCTCGAGGAAACTTTGTATGTACTCAACTCAGTAAAAATGACAGTTTTTATTTTTGAGTGGTTTGGTCAAGGAAAAGTTGTTCATGATAGTTAAAATTGTGCCTTTCAAGCAGTGTAGTAATATGAAGCTGCATATACACATATAATCCGCTTGCACTGACCAAACCAAGTAGAAATAAAAGTCGCAATTTTGGTTATGAGCTGACCACTAACAAGGCTTCCTTGACACTAAATTTCAGTTTTTGTATTAGATATTTTGCCCCGAAATCCTGCATTTTTCGACGAAAGGCCATGTTTGAACCGTCGTAGAAATAGGGGGATGTAATTCAACCAAACGATTTTTTAAATATAAACACTCTTTTGGTAGGTATAAACATTACAAATGACTGGAGCCTTATATTTGATTGCTTCACAAAAATAAATTGTGGTCTCGTTGAAGATACCACATTTGCATTTGCATAGTTATGACTGCGGAGAAACTCCACTTGCACTGACCCAGGAAGCCAAATTCCAATCAAGACTGCAAATGGTCGGGGATAGGTAAAACCCAAACTAGTAGTCGGGAAGTAGATGGGGGAAGGTCGTCGGGCCATTTCCGGCTCACCGTCGGTCTCTTGACTTGCCGGCATAGAGGCGAAGCTCCCTCCACCCCCCAGCACTTGATTTTGGGAAAAGGCCGCTCCACGTCCATTTTCTGATGGTCGAGAAGAAAGCGAGGCCTCGTTTATTCTTGATGGTCTGGACATAAGCAGGGCTCCACCCACTTCCTGGTTGTCCGTCAATTTTCCGACCGTTTTAGTATGGAATTTATGTAGCTTAAGTATCGGCATTCCGTTACAAAAGAATTCTGCCGGTAGATAGCATATAAAAAGATGAAAAGAGAAAACGTTCTTTACATTTGTTGAAAACGAAAGTGCCTGTATGTGAGATCAGGAACTTACAATGTATTATTAGTACTAGCTGTTGCCTGCAGTGTCATTCGACTCGGAAGCCGTCTTTGAGTATCTGGTTGTACGGTCTAGTGGATAAAGCACTGGAGAGCTGTTCTAAAGGTATCGGGTTCGATCCCACTACAGGCCAGTAATTTTTTCTTTTTTAAAATAAGAAATTACTTTTTTCCATTTCTACTTTCGAAATATGCACTTCTTTTGCTACCTTACCGAAAATCAGTGAAATAAGTTAGTTAAAGCCAGATTAGACATACATTTTAAGTATCGACCTTAAACAGTTTGGCCTGGGCGTTGATATGCCAGTCAGTTAGGATTTCTGTTTTATATAGAGAGAGTATTATTATTATTATTATTATTGCCTTTTCAGGATATTATGGTACAAATTCAAATTGCCTTATTCTCAAATGATTAGGAGTACTGACGTAAATTTTATAATCTGGAATATTTAGAACATTGACCAAGCCGCCGTAAGTCAGTGCTAGAGCGTTGGCGTAGGTAGCATTCGGAGGCCGTGGGTTCAATCCCAGCGGTCGACCATCCTGATTGAGGTTTTTCCACGGTTTTCGTCAGTCACTCCAGGCAAATGCTGGGATGGCACATACAGCATAGGCCTTGGCCGACATCTTCCCGATTCCTTTCCCCTATAAGTAAAAGTAAAATTTAGCGTAAAATTTAAGTAAAAGTAAAGCGTTATAAGTAAAATTCAAATTTAGAGCATAGTTAAAATTGTGAATTAGTTGTTCCCTTGTACAGAACTAGGCATAATAAATTATTGATTGATTCTGACAAAGATTGT
>JAGDQP010061880.1:0-11966 GCA_022664845.1 Lepisma saccharinum
ATATATATATATATATCACAGCCATATTCAATCCACTAGTGGACGTGGCCTCTCCCCGGAGGGTGGAGTTGGTCTGCTGCTCCCACGCTGACCAGACGAGTTGAGAGAGCAGAACCGAAGCTCCCATTGCTATCGCCACTGTCTTTTATTCACAGCAACTGCCCAATTGTCCTCACGATGCTGGGTCAACACCGAAATTTTTTAGCCCCCACCAGGAATCGAACCCTGGACCTCTCGCACTGATGTCGAGCGCGCTATCGACTAGGCTACGCAGGAGGCTCATTGACCCTTGGAAAAGTTTCTGGCGACGCCCTTGCTCACATGATGCATTTCACAGTAATTAAAGGAGAGTGATAAAGATCATTCTGAACAGAAAGACAGAAAAGAATACCATAGATTGATACATGCCAAGATTATAATAATAAGATGTTTGATGTTGACTGAAAGCATTGCTGACAAATGCAGGAACAGATGATTATATTTGAGTAAAAACCGTAAATTTGCATTATGCCCAGGAAAGAGCGTGTTAATCATACTAGATTACAGGTCTGAAATATAGTATTTCAGTAAAATAGTTTGGAAAATTCCTGTGTGCAGCGTTTTAACATTTTATGTAATTTGAGATGTGATAGGTATTTTCGACATTTACTTCCACCACAAACGCAATGGAACTATCTGTACGACTGATGGTGCTGTTAACGTTTAGCCGGTAAACGGGTCTTCTACTCAAATCATGGGAGAACCAGCGAAATACACACGGAAACACACACACATACACAGAGAGAGAGAGAGAGAGAGAAAAAAAAAAGAGAGAAGTTATTCCGGAGCATAATTCAATGGATTTCCGATACTCGTGAGCTGGGAAACGTGACCTGTTTGTTCCGTTTCGATCGTCCTTCTAAAGTACAGTAGCGAAGGAGAAAGGCAAACGAAACGAATCATAGAAATCTAAAAGCTTGTCATTATCTTTAAATACTTGAATGTAAGATCCATGAGTTCGATTATCCTCTCACAAAGCATTCATTCAAAAAGAAATCACTTCAAAAATACTTGTCAAGTGTCATTTAAAGATGTTGATGCCATTGTTTTTGTATATATTTATTCACCCATGGAGTAGTACTCAAGGGATTGGAATTCTCAATAGAAAATTGAAGTCCACTTGTTAGAAATGCAGGTCCCGTCTCTAGGAAATACCAATTGAAAGGAATGGCAGATACATATTTTATTATCTTGCCCACAGACTTTGAGTCACATACTTTCGGGGATACCATTTATCATCAACATAATTGTGACCTTACAAACAAACATACTGACAAGCCAGAAAATAATTGTATATTCTTTCCTCCGTCATGATTAGAATGTCAAAGTATGTGCACATGCAAATTTTAGCCACTCAAGTGCGGTTACTATAGAAGATATAGATCATATAAAAGTCAATTTGAAGTTTATTTATGGCCTGTAGCGAGGCTCCCGGAATACTCTACAGGCCTGGAACTAGCGAGGATGACGTAGCACTGCGGGGCTTACTGAGGTGTTGATTCCATAGAAAGTAATAGGAAACAAACAGATATTGTCGTTTCGTTTTTTTTCTTCCTGAGATACAGGAAAATAGTTGGAAGGCTATATTGTGTTAAGATACAACCTATTATCTTCTCTGGAAGTTCGTAGTGTAATTTAGAACGCTTCATTAAAATACTTTATCATTGGAAGATACTTCAATTTGCGTCAGTTCTCTTTGAAAGAGGATGCATGAAAATGTTAATTTGTGTACCACTGATAACTGAAAACAACAAAATAGATCTCATCATCTATAGTTTAAGATGCGGGTTCATACACTCCCCCAACCCCCTCGCATACATACATACACAAAATAATAATCAGATAAATCCACAGAAGGATTGTGAATCTTATAGATTATTCAGTATAGAGTTCGAGTGTTGGGAATGCCAAATTTTGTATCGGAATTCCGAAATATTACATTCCGGATTGCAAAGGGTTCTGAATTCCATAATTGATTTCGGACTTTCGACACCTCCCCACCACCACCACCTTCACAAATCAGGAGGGTGCAAAATACCGACAACACCGCCTCACGAGATTCCTGACATGAAAATAAGAAATCAGAAAATAAGTAGGGTTGTTTGGAATTCCGAAATGGAAAGCAGGAATTACGGAACGTTGGACTTTCGGAATTCCGGAATGTCAGATTGAATTTTATTTATGGCCTTTTGAGCATCCAAGGGTAAGGCTGGGTGAAATGTCAGAATTGACTTCGCACTTCCGAACACCCCTACCATCTAGGGTGTATATATGTGCGGGTGTTTCGACGCTTTAGGCTGTCGAAAGCGTGGGAAAATGAACTTCACAGCTTGATATTTCCAATACCATTAACAATAGAACTGAGGCACCCGTCATTTTTCATCTCTAAAGAAGATGGATAGAAAATTTTCCGTGAGAGGTTAGGTGCTATTTTCACTGTATTACGTTCTTTTCTTTAGAGAGACAGGCAGACATACATTCATACATACAGACAGAGAGAGGGAGAGAGATATATATATTTAATTATTAATTATGCACATTGGTGAGTAAAAAATTTAGAGAGAAAAAAATCACTTTATTAAAAAATCACTATAATTGTTAGCTTCCGCACTCTATGTTTGAAAACAAAATATAAATTCCTTATTCCAAGATATCACTTCCACCTTTCTGCATTTTGTCTATTTACTTTCTGGTCTATTTTACTTCAAATATCAACACATTAACACAGTGAATGATTACATACTTTTATTCCAAAACATGCTACTTATAGATAAATTACTTCTTACTGTGTAATTATGTGTAACTACTTCTTTCTGGGGTTCTTAAGCTATTTAGTTGCTAGTGCGTGCGGAGTGGTTTAAACAAATATGTTGTATTTCTGCAAGCGATAATTCCACCACATCTGAAATAGAGTATGTTTCATTTTTTGTATCGCGCTGATTTTAAAATTGCGAGTGCACGCGGTCATGTGTGCTTCATTTTCGCAATTAAAAAGCCACCCAGTACTTGAACTACTGTCATCAAATAAAAGAAAAAAAATATATCTTCATTAAGGTCATATTTTTTAAAGCTGAAATTTAATGACTCGTTGCATAGTTTTTGAAACATATTTCTGTTGACTTTATTACTGGCATATATGAGAGCAATGACGTGAAACACACAGTTAGCTAGTTAAAGTTTCTATTGCAACTACTGTTTGTTCATAAATCGTGTTAGCATTTATTTTTTTAATGGAAATGTGCAACTGCATCCTTATTATTTGACAACAACGATGACTGGTGTTTACATTGTAGTTGCTTCTTTCGTTTTGTCAGAAGTCCTGAACACAACCGTCTTTATAAGTTACAGTTTTCCTGTATTTTCTCCAAAACCAAATTTTCCTATTTTTCATGTTCTTAGAGCGTGCTAAGTTTCTCACTTAAGAACTTAATACGAGAATCTAACAAGGTTTCCGTTCTTTCAGATTCGAAATTAAATGACCTGGAATTGTCTCAAGTAATCAGAATGAGGCAGTGATAAGAAAGCAGAATTTCTAATGCACATGTATGTGCTTCTGGATTATTGAGAAAAAAAAGAGTAAACCAAACTAATGTGTCGTATACCTTAGACCCTTTGGAAAGATGAATTAACGTGCTCTTAAAAACACTTATTATGCAATTGATAGTTGTCATGCGTATCTTGTTGTTACCGCCCATAACCTCATTTTATCTTATTATAATTTGTCATACGTACCTTTAGAATACTGCTCTAATAACAGATGCTTGAACTAGTTTATCCTCAACAGTGAGTGTTTCTATACTACGCTCGAAAGTTTTTAAAGGACTAATTAACACCACCTATTAAGATTCAAGTTTTGACCACCTTTTAAGAAACAAGTATTTTATATTAAAAAAAAACTAAATCTCCAATTTGGAACAATAGTGCTATTATTACGACTCACTGATGTAAAATTAAGAACACAACTCTCAATGAACCCACACTAATATAAAAAGTGACAGTCACAGACCCTTTTTCTTCTTTTAGTGAAAGCGGCAACCGTAAACCCCGCTTGTCTACGTCTACGTCACGTTTTTGACTTTATATCCAGGCCTGTTAGAGTATCCCGAGGGCCTCGCCTGTAGGTATCTAAGGCTCAGGTCATATACAAGTCAAATTCTGTCTGTGAAAAGTGATAAAAAAGTGTGAAAATATCCTTATATTCTTAAATTGCTTAAAGAAATTGAAGGCAAATACCCAGTAATTGGTACTAGGTGGAAGACGCTACCTGCCATCTTGATGTCCGCCATATTCAATCTCGATTGACTTTCTTAAATGGAAAGTGGGGTCGTGCATTATGGCATTCTAGGCTAGAATTTTATGGGAAATACGTTTGTGAAATTAATTTTGCCATAAATGTATTATTGTAAGAGATAAGGTTATATGCCACTTCTATACGGTACTGATTCAAGAGGCTGAAAACACCCATTTCGTTTTGAAATAACAAAGGAAATAAAACCCAAATGCATACAAATATTGTTCCTGGGTATACTGCCTTACCTACATGTACATTTAAAATGCTGGATAGAAATAGTTATTGAATTTTAATTACTTTGACCATTCTATGTCTTCTTCGTAGTGAAGTACGAGCAAATTTGGACACCCGTTCTCAAAGTATCTTCTAGAACATAGGTTCCCAACCTTTTTGCCATCGTGCCCCCATTAGTAAATTCAGAACCCCCCAATAACTTTTTGTTATTTGGAATAACATAAAGGGTTTCGCATATGATTTTAGTGCAACAGCATTATTATCTATTGAAATATAAATACACCACTTGAAAAAACGGCAAATTTGAAAGAAACCACCTGTAAATAAATTACTAACGGATATATTTATTTTACAAAAAAAAACTCGGGAGTCATAGCTCTATTTTCATTTCACAACATACGACGTTCGTTTTGTGATTAGTGGCTTTTTCTAAACCAAATGAGAGAGTATAACGAATAATCCAAAAGAAAAATGGTGAAACTATCAAGTATAAGGAACTCTTAAGACATGTATTTACATAGGTTACACAGGTATATTTTTTGAATCGAGAGGTTACTTTTTATTTCTTATTAAATTCGTTTCGGAGGCAGTACTTACACACAATAATAGCAATAAAGTAAATCAGCGCCTCATTGTTAATATGATAAACAAAAGAGGCTGTGAGATAAAAAATAACATTTTCAGTGTAATTAAAATAATTTGCAGTTTGCTTGATTGGCAACAACACACTATATTTCTTTTAATCCGATAATCGACGACCGGGCAATTCAGTTCCAACGAAGATTTGTATTTAGATTTCATTCATGAATCAAGGAGACAGATGCAGGCGAATATCATATTTCATTATCAGATCAGAGAGTTACGAATTTAATACTCAATACGCAAATTACAAGTTTACGTGGCTGGTCAAAAGTCAACTTAGGCTAGCAATACAAAGTTCATGCTGTGTAGATATTCTATAGTCCAGCTTAGTCAGCTGGACAAAGTGTGAAAAGCATCAACTAAACAAGAGTCGAATCAATTGTGATGGGAACCCATAGAAGAGAACTCTGATAGGAACATCAAAATCAGGATTGATATAAAAACATTACATTCGGTACTTCGTGACTCTCTGACACTCGATTGTAACTGAACAGATCGTTTACGCATAGACTTGGTGCCGCTGACCAGACTTAGCTCTGTGTACTTTAGTATTAAAGATAGAAGTTGAATCAACACGTATTTCCAGTGACTTCGTTCTGATCTACACACGAACATTGTATATTACATCAAATACAAACAATTACATCTGTTCTATGACTGTCTTTTATCAATTGAAGGCTAGGTAAATTGGAAACTGCTTTACCTGCTTGCTATTGATCATATCTCTATTAATGTGTTTGTTGTCATAAGTTAATCAGTGGATCAATTTAGGTTAGAATTAGGATCGTGTGTTCGTGGCATTTAATCATTTAACATGTAACTTAATAATACTAAAGAAGTTTATATACAATTCAATTTCCCGAGTTTCCTTCCAAAATAATTACTCTAAATTCCATGAACATTTACTGCATGTGAACCTAGATATTAGCAGAATGCTCTATTAACACGAGCAACGTCTTTCTGACTGGATATTGAGGTAAGTGGGTTCTAGTGAATACCGCCTATTGTACATATTGTGTATCATGTACTAAAGTTGCTCACAAATTAAGATGCACCGTGAGACTTTACTCTATGAGTTAAGCACCAAATTGATCATTACAACAGATGAATGAGTTCCTTTAGGTTCTCTCGTATAAGTGCTAACTTCTAGGTACGATTCCAACATTAATCCGATTTGAAACAAAGTCGTAAATTAATGTTGGAAGAAAGAACCAAGATTTCTAGCAACGGGTTTGCCTCGGAACAAGACAGCATAGTGTATTTTGCTACTCCCGTGATGTATGGCAAACCATAGGTACGATCGCAGAATTCGGTCCATGAATTTTTTCTGTGATTTTCAAAATCTTTCTTCATTTTTTTTATTTTTGGTCGTGAATTTTTTCTTTTTCGTCAGTTTGAAATTCTTCCAGGCAGTAATCATCTGTTAATCTTTCATCCAAAAAGTGTAGATTTATTACGGCAGGCACTGGTTCAAATCTATAATGTATTTCGGAATAAAGATGCATTTTTTCGGACTGTAAATAATGTTCGAGACAACGCACTAGGAATACTTCGGGATGCAAAAGGTACTGATGGAGACAATTTCGTATTCGAAATTATAGCTCAGGGAAACCAATTTTCTTTGTTTTAACACCGATCACCTCCGTTGTTGCGAATGAAGCTATAAGAACCACGCAACCCCAGGCATCATATGCGGAGGTAGCGCAGAAGAAACCAAATTTTGGTTTAAAGTTCCAAGATCTCTCAGCATTTACGTCTAGCAAAGTCCTCGGTTTGAAACATGCTGATCGTAGATAGCTACAGCCTTAAAACTCGAATAAGACTTAAATGTTCTGAGAAATACTGATCAAACATGACAGTTACCTGAATCAGACATTTTTTAACGCGAAAGTTGAAATATGATTAACGAGGAATCCTTGCCCAAGGAAAACTCAAAATAATTTCCAGTATTTTCTTTTTTTTTATTTCACCCTTGTTAAGACTTTTAAAGTATTAATTTTAAGTTTCAGCGCATTTTAAAAATATAACTTTTTTTTATTTAAAAGGATATTTTACTATAGTTAAAATTTCTCGCCGCAATTCCCCGAAAACCGCCCGTTTCTTCATTCTTTCAGTTTCAGTATTTAGTCAGTGCTTTCCGTCAAATTCTATTCGAAGAAGCTTGGGTGCAGTTTTTTTTAAAAAAAACAATGTTATTACGTTCTTTAAAGAGTAAATTATAAATAAGTTCCAGTTGGCAAAATTTTGAGTAAAATATATATTTTTGAAATATTCCAGTTAGTTTAATGATTTAGACCGATAGCTATGATACACGTCGCGATGCATAGCACGGATTGAGATACCTAACAGCTACCGCTATTTCTAATTAATTGATTGTGAGCATTTCGAATTACCAATATTGTTCTTCACTCCACTATAATTTGAAATATAAATTTAACTAGTAAGTAGGATTTTTTAATCATCAGCGTACTTCTTTCCCGTAATTTGACGAATTTTTTAATCAAACTGAATATTAAAACTTGTCAAATATCAGCACATATAGTCAAATAGTAAATTTTCGTAATTGTATGATCATACATTTCATTGCTTTTGCCGAAAATATCAAGCAGCTCATAAAAATAACTTGTAAAGCACAAACTTTTATGCCACAAGGATCATAAATCCTAATATTACTAATCTGAGACAGTAAATGAAATACGTAGGCACCAGTACCGCATACAAGTTTCTGCAAAACAGGAATTCCTGTGAAATTATTTATGCATTTCGTGTTGGCGAGCAAAGAATTTCATTTTCTTATCAGTCAGAATTCAAATGTAGAATGCGTACTAAACCTTACAATCGATCAAGATAACAAATTTGGTTTGTCTTCTCGGTTTGATAAACTGTACGTGACGTACGTTACTGTAATTCATAGTCAAATATCGGTTAATTAAATTACTTTTTCAAAATTGTAGTTCTTTCACCTCGAATTTTATGGTTAAATCATAATACAAATAGTAAATTTGAGTGCAAAGCTGGCTAGATATTATTTAGTAACATTTTAAATCACTGATAGCACATAATATTGCTAGTCGATATAGGAATATTGGAGAGCATAGTTCTTTTTGCGTTGCGAGTGTCTTGCTTAGTCGATTCCCTGCCCATGTAGGTGATGCATAAAGTATCGAAGTTTCCGAAGTTCTAGTGAAAGATGAACAATATATGTCGCTCTTTCGTGAATATTCTATAAACCAACTCATTAAGCTTTGAATAAATAATGCAAACAACTTCCTAAAATAAGATCCCACAAAAATTTCTTAACGTAAGTTATAGGTGTACTTTGTACGAGCAAATTGAAGTGTCAAGTATGTTTAGGAGAACAGACTGTTCGGTTGCGGAAATATCTGTATAGAAGATCGTGGAAGAAACCGCAAATGAGGAGCCCTGTGATTTTGAACATGTGAGACAATTTTCTATTTCTCTTTTAAAGATATACGTGATCATTATAACTTTAAAGTATTTGCAGTAATAGCAAGTAAATTATTCCTTCTTACTCCCCGTTGGTAAATATCTGGCAATATTTTGGCATTTTGGTGCAAGAAACTGGTATCGTTCAAAAAGTCGATGTATTGCTTAGCAATAGCTCAGAGTAACTCATAAGTTTCTACTTTTAGGCACTAATTTCTGCGAGGATCGCTATATATATTCGGCCAACGTCGCGTCTCGCGCTTTTCAGTCATTTCTCAATTATTTTTTTTCTATAATTTTTACGAGAGTATTTTGTCATTAAATACGTTTCAGTTCTACAATTTTGAGTTTAAATAAGATCAATATTATAGAAATACCAGGCTGTAACAGAAGCCTTGCACCATCAGCACACTGGCCTGCTTGAGGTAAAACTGTGGGAGGATAGGTGGCGCCACCAGTGGAAACTGTTGGCAGGCATAGAGGACAGTTTCGTGGGATCAAGTGAAGGCAAGTAAGTACTGCGTGTGTAGCGAGTGTTCCCGGAAATTCAAAAAGGGAAACATGATTGACGACAAAATTGCAATTCGAGCTATGCTGCGAGTTTTATGGAAAAAAGGACTAACTGAAAAAGTTGCAGCGGAGGAAGTTTTTCGTGTAGAGAACGAAGCAGTACTGGATCGACCGACAGCTTCCCGTTGGTTAAAAAAAATACTTCGGGTGATTTAAGCCTCGCGGACAAGACCCGCAACGGTAGACCTTCGATGGACATTGACGGCCCTCTGCAATATGCTGTGAGTGCTGAACCACAATCGAGTACACGTGTGTTAGCAAGAGTGGTTGGGGCATCCAAATCGACAGTAATCCGTTGCTTGCACGACATGCATTACGTCAATAAACATCCCCGAAGTCCCCTGAGCTGACAGAGGAGCAGGCCCAACGCTAAGTGGCAATGTGGCAGACTTTGTTAAAAAAACTGCATGATCTTCGTTTCTGGAGGAGAATTGTGACAGGCGATGAGAAGTGGGTGTTTCTGAAAAACCCTGACACACGGAAACAGTGGGTGAAAAAAGGACTGGAAGCCCTAGCCAATGTGAAAGAGGACAGATCTGGGAAAAACCTCATGCCGTGTGTTTGGTGGAATATTGACGGGATAATCCATTTTGAGTTTGTTCCCGAGGGTCGTGCTGTAAAAGGTGAACAGTATTCTGAACAATTACGCAGAGTGTATGCCATTCTGAACGAGAAATGTCCGGCATGGACGAGGAGAAAGAGGTTATTGCTGCAAATTGACAATGCTCCGAGTCATCGGTCTCGAAGTTTGACCAACACTCTGGCTGAACTTGACGGGTTTCAGTTGTTACCTCATCCTGTCTATAGTCCAGATGTTGCATCCTAAGATTATGGTTTGTTTCGTTCTCTCTAACATTTCTTGTGTGGTCGGCAATTCAATTCATATGATGAGGTGAATGCTGCCTGTCGCGAGTTTTTCAATTCTAAACCTGCCAAATGGTATCGCCATCAGATTCATCTGTTGTCCCAGAGATGGGTGAAGGTCATCGCACATGATGACCTGTACTTTGCTGAATAAAGGTTTGTCTTTGTTTCTGATATTCGTGTTTCATTTTCCTCCTGGTATGGTGCAGAACTTTTGGGACAGCCTAGAGTGATTTTGAAAATTATGGGCATACCATTTCACTTAAAAGAACATCTGAACTGATTTTCGGAACGCGTTAATAAGTTCCGCGTATTTTTTACTGAAACATAAGAATTCTATCTGTAGGGCTCTTCGCCGATTTCTACGATAATTATACGACGATAGTGTCTAGTGATTATCCTAGACCGTCAACATGTAGTATGTAAAGAAAATGTTTAGCTACAGCTAGGCTAAGAACTTTTAGTATGTAAGGCAAACAGTCATGCAACAGACTGACAGAGAACGATTAGTTTTAAAGCAAATTTCGGTTGAGGCTGATTTGACCAATTGGCATTGATTTTGACGAGGATTTATAGAGACATAAATATGCTTATATAGGAGCTCCGTGGTTTATATTTCTTAGTGCGCTCTAATTTGGTTTAAGAGTCGACTCATATATTATTTGAAGGATCCCTAAATTGAAACAACATATTATTTTTAATTCGGCCGATATACATTTTTATAATAATGAATATAATGATGAAAGTGATGATATAATAATAATAATGAAATAACATCAGAGCAGTGGTGCCTGCATCACCTTTTCTTTGCTACGTAAAATGAAATGAAACATGATGATGCGCCATTTGCCAGTAGCGTTTGCTAAATTCAGTCAACAACTTTTTTTCTTCGAAATGTTCATTGGACTTCCTGTACAAACTTTGGTCATTCATATTTTCTTTTCTGCGAGTCTGTTCGAAATTTTAAGGTATGTATACTCAAATTCGTTTGTTTGACACAATAAATGCTTCATATTAATTGCTCACGGATAAGAAACTCTTACGGTGACGCGCTATGATGTAATGTTATGAGTAAAAGTGCTAGGCAGGTGTAGGTGATCATCACAGTGATGACAAACTTCCGGGTCTGCGATTCATTTTTATTTTAGTTTAGTAGCCTACACGCAAGATTACAAGCCAACAACAGTGGCTAAGGCAGAGTGATGCATTGGACATCACCAAACGCACTGATTGGTGCACGTGACTACCGAAGAAGCGATCTTCGAATGTGACTATACTGAAAGGCCTTGAAGGTTTTGACATCTCATGTACGGAATAATTGCATCTCGCTTCCACTATGACTTTTTTACTTTTTTTTCTATCTCTTTCTCTCTCTCTCCCTTATTTTCACAAATATTAAGATTTCCGCTAATATGCTATAGAATGGAAATGTTCGTCTCATTTTTTATAGAACATCAATAAAAATATAATTATTATAACAAATTATGGATATTTGTAACAGCGTAAAAGATATAGCAACCGATAGGTAATAATTATGACAACCCTACATATTTACTTCCCTGCCGTGCAAGTTGTCCCGGCAAGAATAGTGATATTGTACATTAAATAAAGATCATGACGATTTCACCTGAAGTAAGAAATATTTGTTTGAACATTGTTTTTAAATGTAAATACTTGTTATAATACTGATTTTTATGACAACAAATCAATTTATGGTCAATATTGATGGCAATTAATAGTTTTTGACGTTATAGTTTAGCATTGAATTCATGCTATTAAATTTTGACTATTCTT
This sequence comes from Lepisma saccharinum, assembly GCA_022664845.1. Classification (NCBI taxonomy): domain Eukaryota; kingdom Metazoa; phylum Arthropoda; class Insecta; order Zygentoma; family Lepismatidae; genus Lepisma; species Lepisma saccharinum. Next base: position 11,882 of record JAGDQP010061880.1, read on the forward strand.
CTAAGAAATTTTACTTCCTTTTTCTTTTGCACTTTAAACACTTTAGTTTCTCTTTTTACTAATTTTTAAGAATTTATCATTCAAG
>JAGDQP010061881.1:0-11965 GCA_022664845.1 Lepisma saccharinum
GTCTACTATTCGAAATTCATCAGAGCCAAAATGAGATGGCATCTTATTGACAGTGTATACAACACAGAACAAAGTTTCACCTTCACCTATTTCCATTGCCATTCTGTTCTAAAAGAGAAACTTTAAACACAACAATATTTTATTACACCCCCTTTTTCTGCAGGTTGATGTACAGTATAGTATGAACAATTATGACAAGTATCACATTTTTTATACTTACTAGAACACGAAAATACTATCGCTTCACTCCCTGACACGTCTTGTGTTTCAGAGTTACTCCCCTTTCGAAGTGAATAATTCTAGTGTGATGACTATTTTAAATCTTGGTGGAACACAGCCATTTTAAGTCTAACGTTCTGTGCTAAGAAAAAAGTTGCCGTTCTTAAATAATAGCTAAACGAGGGGAAGAGGCTGAAATATTTTAATAACATGATCTGTAATGTATTATGGAACCGGGAAATGTAATTTCATTCCAAACGTACTAAAAACTTTGGTAAACTGTAATTTATATGGATCATTTGAGTAATTATGAACTTCGATTAGTCATGTTAATACGAGTGCAGTACTGTTAAAATCTAGTTACTCACTTCCATGCCCCAAGTCGGGTTCAAATTCACGGTGCGTAGTACTTCGCCCTAATTCACACGATTACCGAGGTAAGCATTACAAGCATTTTACTGATGCTAGAAATATTGCGTGTCGCCACCTAACTGTGGATTTGGGCACCCTGTTTCCATGCATTTCGCGGAAAGACGAATGCGAAGTCTTCATTTGCAGGAAACGGCTGCTTCCCCTTTACATTGGTCGTACATGCCCCTTTTTGGGAAAGGTGTAGAGAACTGTTCACCCTATGCATTACTGACTTTAAGTTAGTAGAGTTACGTTAGTTTTCTTTAGAAATAGTAAGACATTGTTACTGATTACACAAGGAATGCTATTTATTCTCATCGACTCCCTTGTTCATGAAAAAAAAAACAGTACTTCTTAATGCTATAGGATAGGGTGGACAGTTATCTACTCCCTTGTCCCTTCTTTTTCCCTTAGACGAACTTTTATATATAATATATTAAAATTTGCTTTTTGGCTTTTCACGTAAACCTAAGGTTTTTTTTATTCCAATAGGAAATCGCAAACGGGCCGAAAACTTTTCACCATGATGCACTTTCTTCATCATGTTCAGTCCGAGATTTCACCGCCCCTTTCCTAGTTGTTACCTATGGAGTTCCTTTCTGACAAAATTTTACAATAAATGATGTCTTTCGTCGTGAAAAAATCTTGTTTTCTCGTTTTATAATATGACTGCAACAATTCTGCTCTACATTTTGTCATGTTTATTGCTTTTGTTTTCATTCTGGTATTCTCTGTTTCCTCCCATTCTTTTACGTATTATTTATATTCTAGTCTACAAGAGAACCTGTGATTTTCTTTCAGACTTTCTTAAGGTTCACTCTTCGGGGTTTTCTCCCCTTTGCGCTTGTTAACACTACACAGAATGTCTTTCTTCTCGCAAACGCAGATCACAAACTAGAGTTACCGACCAATCATAAATTGTTTTACCAAGTGATCGGGATATATAGTTGAACGCATTAGCTTATATTTTAAAGCTAAACAAACCTTATTCCTCAATGATACTGTGGGTATTAAACCTAGTTCGTAGACTGAAAATCAGTGGAGAACTCATGCAAATGAATTTCGGCTCGATCTTTGTTTATGGGCTTGAGCATATGAAGTGTGTCGGGGGAAAACCGGGATGCCCATTTCTAGCGATTTTGTGATGTAATAGCTTATTCTATTGTGGAAAATTGGAACCATAAAACTGTCCAAGATTGAAGGGGGAGAACTCATAAATGACCACAGGAGACAATATTACATATTTGTTGAGCCATTTAAACATCAAGCGATGAAGGAATTAAAACTTTATTTTGTCAATAAACCTGTTTTGCGACATTCCTTGTTTTATCCCGACAACCTTCATATGTAGTATTCCAGTATAAATGCATAATAGCTTTTATCTGAGCTCAGAACACTAGACCATAAACTAATACCGAAAGCCTAATCAAAGAACACACCCACACTTATCTCTGAGAGGTGGAGTATATCGTCAACTGATCGAGAGATTGAAATTGTTCTGAAGACACAGGACTACTATTCATAAACATCTCTCGGAAGAGAAAAATATTGCTATTCAACACATTAAGAACCAAAGAACTTTACGAAAGAAGGAATCACATGTTTGTTATACACGATGTTTTAAAAGTTATGGTTATGAATTGAGAGGTGAATTTAAAGGATATCTTAAAATAGTGAAATTCAACGTAGGAATAAGTAATGAATATTATTTACATAAGATGATGAGTTTACAAACAATGAAACACAAGTTTATAGGGTGCGATTATCATGGTAATCCGTAGGGAAATTGGCCGTTGGGAAGACCGGGACGTCGTTGGGATAACAGTATTAGAAGGAATCTTCGTAGGGTTCATGATAAAAAGTGGCTTGATGTTGCCCAGGATAGAATCCAACGGCAAACATTTGTTACTGAGGCGGTAAACTTGCGACTTTGTAAGCCACAGAGTTAGTTAGTTACAAAATAGTGTAAATGGAAGAAGATGGTTAAGTGAGGCGGAGCAAGTTATCGAATATGTTGTTCATTATTCTATCAAATCAGAACTAGTTAATTGGTAAGTATTCTGTAATTTTAATATATGCTCTGATCATACATGTCATTGTCGCCATCAATTCTATCTTCCACAACTAAGTGAGGACGTAATGGTATTCACAACTTGCTGTGTTTAAACCCGTGTATTATTATCTTTTAATAAATGTTGCTAAGATATAATATTTAGAGGTGTAGTAGCTCTTAAATCATAACGGTGTATGACATATTAAGTGGGGAATGAAATTCTTCTCACAATAAACTCATAACTCTTGTTTCATGTTTTGTACAGGATGTTCCTATGTGGTTTCGTTAGAGTATTTTTAAAGTTCAGATAGAATAAAAGCAGAAAAATAAAAAATAAAAATGCTGTTCACATATTTTGATGACATAAAATAATTGCATCTATTGAATAACTCGGGAACTTACGTTGGGAGCTATTACACCAATCGTCAGAGCTTTATATTTTGCACATGATAGGCTGTATCACTCAAAACACAGCAAAGGCTTCAATTTTATGAAAAGGCAAGTGAATAAAAAAAAATAGCAAATGACTTTAAAAGAAAAGAAATCCACCCTTCAAAATGTAATGGAAAATAAACAAGCTAAAATCAATCTTATTCTGATGTTCTATGAACTCCTTCTTGAAGGGAGAGTGTTAAGACAAGGTATAACGATCTTACTTGCACATAAATTTTCAACTGCATTTTCGTGGATATCTTTACATATATCCACACCATTCCACATGTATCAGATAGGAAGGCAGATAGAAATGAGGTCAATGAACTTTTCTTAACTATGGAGTACGTTACTTTGAAATTTTCAGTGCATTTTGGAAGGAGTATACATTTTTTTATATGTTGCTCGTTGTAGACAATTGGATTCAAGTAAGCAACCTACATAGCCGTTGACAGAGCTATTAACCTGGGCGTAACGCTGCTTATTCTTAAGTGCGACTGTGCGCGTTGCTGATCGCATAAGTCCAGGAGTTCCTTATATACTTAAATTCTACATTAGGTACGGAGTAGGATATCAATAATTTATAAAAAAAAAAAATACTATTTCATATCAAAATGCGGCGCCATATAAACTTAATATAAGCAATTGGCCTTTAACAACTAATAATACTAGTTTACGTTACTATAATTTTATGCCTGAATTGAAATACTATGTGAAACCTGGAAATCATGAGACCATATCTCAATCAATATTAGACTGCTGGTTTACAAGTTAGTTATCCTTTCGTCCGTCCATTGGGTAACTCGGCAACGTTCACTTCGTGTCCGAACTATTCTCAAAATTGTTCGTAACGCGTTTTGTAATTAGATAAGACCGAATACTAAAAATTCCTGTAACATTTCGTCTTAATAACTGTGAATACTCGGATATCGAACCGTATTCTGACTCCTGTTATTATCCATGACTTGTACAAGTCCGACTTGGACATAGCCGATCTCGAGTCAGGTGATATGAATGCGACTAACCGTGGGTGTACCTGTTCAAACTCCGATTTCAACTACTTTTCGTAAATTAGTGTTCTCTTTCGTAGACTTTTATTTCCTTGTTTATGACTTCTGAAAAATGCAATCTTTTCACTTTCATTCCTTGTTACATTTGTCACATCAGGCGAGTAACGAGGAATTGTTTATGTACAGTCAACAAGCTTGTATAGAGGAATCTCACAATCATCACGTTTCTACTGTAGCCTCATTCCCTATATGCTTATAGGACGCCTACAGTTTATCCATTTAAATTACATAACAACTTACATTCCGTTACCAAATAACATTGTTGCCTGTAATAAATATTTTTCTAAAAATAGTCAAACAAGCTTCATGTCATTCGTTTATGATACACTATATTCTGTTGGGACCATTTTAGTAACGAAAATTTCCGCCCCTCTCATACGAGAGGAATGCTTATTAAAATCCACATATCTCAGTCGAGATTCGAACCAGAAACCCTCTTAAACGCTAGTCCGTCGCGTCAAATTTCATGACTAATAAGGCTGGATTTAATGACATATTTTTTTGTTATTTATTAAAACATTAAAATTATTATTATTTTACTTTTTACGGCAATGAACTTGAGGGTTCCGTAAACCATAGAGTGAGTAAGTAAGTATTTCCTTTAATTGTGAACAATCTGTACGGCCTTTCCATCTTTATGTGAACACATCTTTATATCCAATCCAAGGAACACTTGTGCCGTTCTGATTGCATAATCAACAAGGAGTTATCGTTCCTTTTCTCAAATTTGAATTTATTTATGGTCTTCAGGCATCTAGGGCTAGGCCAGGATAAGTGAGGGGAAAGGATACGGGAAGGTGTTGGCCAGGGTCTAAGTTGAAGGTACCATCCCGGCATATGCCTGATGTGACTGAGGAAAAAAATCCTGGAAAAATTTCAGTCAGGTTGGTCGGCCGTTAGAATTAAACCCACGATCTCCCGAATACTAAGCCAAAGCTCTACCAAAACCACGACGAAATTGCCATCTATAAAACACAAAAAATGCTGCCTCATTGGTATGTACGACCATTGGCCTGCACAATGTAAATCTTAGTCATGAAACTTAAAACCATTTAATTGTTAAAGACGGTTAGAAATAATATTCAATTTCCACTTCTAAATGCTGTTTTTGTAGGCAATTTACTTTTTCTCAAAAGTTAGTTTGTTATAGCTCTGAACCAAGTAAGACATTGATGTTGATGATGACTTCTCGTGGGCAACCGCTTGTCAAGGTCAACTGATATGATGCTTTCCATTGTCTTATTAGCAATATGGTATCTGCAGCTTTAAGCGGACAACGAAACATTCATATCCCCACTGCGAATAGACTCCGATACCCTTTGACACATCCACACACACTTCACACAAGTTCTTCTCATACTCATAACCATCAGTGATGTAATGGAGGGTATACGGCATATACTCACCTCAATTTTAGGCATCACCGCATACCCACCTAATATTTATAAAATACATAGGTATATGGGATAGTAAGCGAAAGGTTTCGTTACAACGAGCGAAGCGTATACTCACCTAAAAATTTAGCATTACATTCGTGATTACCATTTCAAACAGGTTGTTTTTCGTCACATCAGTTGAACAAATGCAGACAAGAGTTGACCTCTATTTCTACTTTTATAAAATGTCTTCCACATTTTAAATTCAGGAAACGAACAAGATACTTTTTGGATAGGATGAAGAGTGATTACCAAAATCGTTCTCAGGCTTTCAAGAGTCCCACTTTCAACCACTCCAAAAATCTGAAGATCATTTTAAAATCCAGTTCACCCCTAAGCCTGTATAAGTACATAACATGAGAAATACAATAGTGTGTACCAAAGTAAGAGATATGAGAGAAGAGACGGCGAAAAAAAAAAAAAAAACAGGCGGGAAGAAACTAAGAGAAAATCAATGCTCAACAAGTCACCGGTTCGCTATGAAAAGCATTGGTTCCATGGCAAAACGTCACATCCCCTAGAGCAGGCGTGCACAACTTGTACAGTACAATAAGGCAGGCCAAACTGCTAAACGTTGCTTGTTTTTGTCCATTTCCTGATAGTGAACGTTTGTTCAGAAATATACGAGTACGAACTGCCAAAAATTATGAATGCTTTCATGGTAGCTTGAATATGATCTTTGTATGTTTCACTGTCGAGACTTTTGTAGAACTCCTGCAGACTACTTTCTCGGTGTATATTGTTGTCGACAGTAGAACACGGAAAACAAATTGCAATTGAAGTAGCAAGTGAAACGCAATCTTCAATTGAATGTCTTCTTCTATAGACCAGGTTATTTTTCTGCTAAATTCTTCCATCAGATCAGGTATTCCGTCAGGATTTTCTGTTGGGGGTGGTGCAAAGTCGAAATTGGGACGGTGTAAGTGGAGTTTTGCACGGTTTCTATCGATTTTTGGAAGATTGTAAAATTAGGAGGGCTCTAGAGAATGTTGGGGGTGGCACCCCCACGGGAAAGGGGTTCTGGCGGAATCACTGCATCAGATCATCGATTTTCGTAGCATATTTTTCTGTCTAGTTCGGCGTGCCTGTGCTGTACTGTATACAGGTGGGAAAGTAACACATTTCACCTTTCAATAACGGACTTCGGAAAAGCTTCAGTTCCATTTTGAAAACGTTAAAACAATCACCCTGGACATAACCAACCCATTTTCGTTCGGTAAAGAAGGTCGCTGCAGTCAGCATCTACCTTCTCAAGAAAATTGCGAAATGTTCTATGATTCAGTGCCCTGGAACGGATGTAATTAACAATTAAAACAACAACTGATATTACATAAACAAACTTCTAAAGTTTGGTACACAGAACCAGCAGTTGTATTATACAGCGATGGTTGACTATAGGTCTACCGACAGATTGTTCAATAAGATGAACTGCTCCAACATTTCCCGCATCTTGCCGGAGCACCGTCAATACAAATTGAGTAGAGAGTTCTTGCTTGGTCGGAGCCACCTGGCCCCAAAATTGGAGCACCTGGGTTCCATAAATTTGAGTTTTGACGTTTTCCCAGGGCCTTTTGGCCCTTATGGTCACCTTAGAGTCAATCCCCATTACTAGCCCTACTCCTAGACCCCACCTCTGTTTCCAGAACATCGTGAGAAAAAAATTGGTGGCAACGCCATTTTGATAATGAAATTATATTCGCAATGGAATATACAATTAAAAACGTACATAAAATATGACTTGGGAATCCTCCATTACAAGAGAAAATTTGAAAGCAATGAAATATCAGTTGATAAGTAAACGATATTAAAAAAATAATATAATCAAAGTTGATTTACAAATAGCATAATGACTGAATGAAATAATTAACCACAATCTCAATATAGATTAAATTCACTAGAAATTATGGACAAAGATGCAAGAATACTTCTGTAAAGACGACCCATAGTTGGACTTGAACCAGTGTACCGCTTTTTGGAAATCTACGTACGACAGTCAATGTTTCCTTTAGAAATCATACGTAAAAATGACGATTTTCTGTCACTGAACGACAGTGGAAAATAAATTCATTTAATTACGGAGATATGAAAATGAAGTTAAGAACATTTGTTTTATAATCATTAGAAAAGTGTAAATTTTAAAAAGTCATACCTTAAAATTTGTTAATCTTCGGTATGGAATGTAAATAAACACATTAAAACTGTAGATAAAATAAACACTAAGACAAGAAGTCACCTTTTATGTAAAACAAATATTATTTTTAAATATTACATAAAAAAATAAAACTTCGTTTTATTCTTTTCATTAGAAGCACGCCGCGTATTTGTGATGCTGCTGCTTCGGAGACTGCAATGTTAATGGTCGGAGAAGATAGTCTTGTTTGTTTTGAGTGTTTGCGGGGCGGGGAGCATGTTGTTTGTGGTTATGTAAGACCATGTGTGAAAAAAAAGAAGACACTTTGAGGTGGGGGGGCGGAAAATCGCAGATGATGGATAATGTTTAACAAAAGAGGGGTGAGAGGATGCGACGGACGTGTGATGCCGGAAACGTCCCCTGATGTATCGTTCTCAAGATACATGCGTGTGAAAAAGAGTTGGCTGTAATTATTTTGTGACTAGGTTGACTTACGGGTTACAAAATCCTTTAAATAATTGGGCTAAAACTCTGGGAAAATAGAAATACATTTGGTAAAGGTCACTATTTCTGCGTACCAGGGCCTGAGAACGGAAAGCATTAATGTATTTATGACAAATGAGAAGGCCAATATAAGCTTTGCCTTGCAGAGATTTCATAGGAAAGCTTTTGCCAACCTGTTATATCTGCATCAAGGAAATGAAGGTTCCAGATCCGGGGGTGAATAGTCCATTTGCAAGCGCGAAAATTAGGAGAAATAATGGTTTACATGATGGATAGGGAAGCGTTCATATGTAACTAAATAGCATGAGACAGGCCTGAATGAACATAGTTTTAGAGAGTCAGAGGAAGTGTTTGACATATTCTCACAGAGACATACAAAGAGAGAGAGAGACCAGAAAACAGGTGGACATCACTTGCTACTATGTGAACCAACCATTGACATTTTCTCATGGCATAGAATGAACATGGGAGAACAACGAAACATTCAGAGGTTGAGTATATAAAAATGCAGTAAATGAGAGAAGCGCGAAGAGTTATGCATTACGGGAGAGAAGTTGTGTTAATTTTCTGTGTTTTGAGGCAAAGATTGACGATTGATTTTTTGCAAGTAAATGTCATATTTATTCTATGTGAATATAAATTAAGTATCATATCTAAATTTCTTTCACATATAAAGAGAATATTATTATCATTTTTATATTTTAAAATCATAGTAATTGAACTTTAGGGTGTTGTTACAGTTTATTGGAACAGTGTTGGCGAAGCATTCATAAGGTACTGGCTTTGAGCCCAGCGACTGACAATGGGTTTTTAGGCTCTTTCCTCAGTCACACCAGATAAATACTGGAATGATACGTAGAAACGTAAACCTACTCGTTGACTTTTTCAGTTACAATGGGCAAATATTGGAATGGTATTTTGAACTTCGGCCCGGGGACCGACTTTTTTTTATTAAATGTTTTAGCAATCGGAGTCTGAGATGCCTAAAAGCCATAAATAAAATTGAATTTTGTATATTTGTTGCTTGATTATTGTAATATTATTATTACGAGATATGTATATGTTGTGAACAGAGAAACTCAGAATGTAGTCTTTGCGAAATTAAATTAGAGTTACTTAGTAATTGACAAGTCCTAGGAACGATCTCTGTGGTTATCCATCTCGACTATATTTTTACCAATGTTTTTACGCAAAAGAAATAGCACAGCACTGGACTTAATTATTTTACAGGGATCAAAGCAGTCGTAGCTTTGTTGTTTTGGAAGATATTGAGAATGATGTCATTGGCCGTAACTCAGTAAGTTTATTTTCAGACAGTCCCGTGAACGATATCGGTGCTCTAACAAGAATAAAAGACCAGACTCTAGATTTTGATTTAATATTATGTTCGAGCCTATCTTGACCTGAGCCTAAGCTGCCTAAAGGACATAATTAAAATAAATTGCAAAGTACCGTGCGTGCAAACATTTGCTAAAGTGTTTTCCTGTAGTTCGTAGGCTAAGATAGTACTAAACAGTACCAAGTTTTGGTCTCTCTCCCTCTCTCAGCCCTTGAAAGAGGGGGCTAATGTGGGGAAAGAACCGAGGAAAATAGAGAGCCAGCTAGTGTTTCATTTCGTTGCCAACCACAGGAAGTATTTGATGTTTACGTCACATAGTAATTGTCGGCTACCTTTACTGGTACGAAGGCGACACGTCATTTTTTAAACGTATAACAATAGGTGATCATACGGTATTTTTGATGTACTAATCACATTAATTATATAGTAGTTTAATTTAGGATGTCAGATAGACTCTGATATATATTACAAACTTAGTAGGCTACACTGCTCCGAATACTGGCTCCCACCTCGGTAGAGAAAGAGGATGTCCAAACAGACTACAGCTTAAGGATACAGGTCTGCGGTGTTAGTTTCAACACCACGTAACATTCTTAAAAATGGGACATACCATTTCCCCCAAACTAAAAGAAAGATTGGGTCTTTGACCCTCACATATCTGTGAGCAACACGCTCATTTCCTACCCGTTTTCGTTTTTTTTCTCGGTTGGAAAATCACTCCAATACTGACCAGGCATCGCCTCACACTGTTGCCAATATCAATCATTCTACAGCAACAATTGGAATTATATTTAAAATACATGTTTGTTTTACCGTAAGAACTTCAAGACCTTGTCTATTCATTCTGAACCGCAATTATTCCGAGAACGGGCCAGGTCAATTCAGTAAACTCATAGTGCGAGCAGGTTAAATTTTGGTGCATCTTTGGGATAAATTTGACAAGACCGTTGGGGGAACAGCTGCCTTGGAAAGTGTTTGCTTCTTGGTGAATTTCGGTTACAGGATAGGGCGGAAATACTGCTATAAAATTTCGATTACGGCATCAGAAATTTATAAACCGTTGTATCTTTTTGTTACCAATTTATTGATCTCTACATTTATGTAAGGAATGGTATGCTCAAGTATGTCTCATATTTCTCTCGAAATCAGATACAAGTTTTTATTTCAAAACGTTTTTGTTAGGTTTGTAACAGTATATCGCGAGGGAGTATGCATTGGATGTAGCCATGAAAATAGGTACATTATGTGATTGACCCCAAATTAATCATCTAGAAAGAAATATGTTTTCCGGGATTAACCGAGGAGGAAATTTGTACTTTGCGGTAGGCCCTTACTCGAAAATGTTAATACATATATTTCTCCGTGCAATTTTAAAATTAATTCAATGTTTATGCAGTTCGTTCGCGATATTTTGGTCATAGTTCCTAGAATCTCCACCAGATGGAAGCTATGCAGGCCAATGTTGGTATCTGACAGCGACGATTAGTCTGTATGAAGTAGTCCATCTTTCCTCCGCCAGATGGACAGCAGCCGGTTGTCACACTAGAACAGAGTACATATGCTTCGTAGCGCTCTTCGTAGGGCAATGTTGCCAACTCACGACCTGGTTATCCTGCTAAAACGAATAATACATTAAAAATTCCCGCGGCAACACGGTTTCTTTCATATAACTAATGATATTTGATTAAAAATAAATCAATGCTTTTTGCATTCTTGTGTTCTGTTGTTTTGTTTTCATTTGTTTCAACTCTACTTCCATGAGTACGGTAAATTGAATGTTAGTATACAAATTGAACCAATGCAGTTCAAAATTAGGTTTAATGACCGCATTTCCAAAAAGGTCTCCGGAAGCGTTATATATTTCAATTACTCCTTTTGGATTGCATATTATAGTAAGATAGTGACAATTAATTAATACTATAAAGATGCGAGAGAGAGCACTGTATGATGTCAATGGGTGAACCAAGTTCTATACCACAAAGGTGGTCAAAAGGTGATGTAATTAAAAATGTACCAAATTTTCTTCCTTTTTATAAATGTTTTGTCTACTCCGAAAGCAAGTATGCAGAAACACAGCCTAAAAGTAATTGTGAAAGATGCACGAATGTAAATCAAAATTGGAAAAACAAAGACCAATATTGCAAATGTAACAGGTGATCAACATGAACTAGTACCATTTTTTTTAGAATTCAATCTGTAAAACGCAAATACAAAAGTATGGTTTAACAAGGCCTCAAAGGGCACATTAAAGAAATATTGTAATATTATGTGGCACTGGTAAATAAGGTCTAAGGGTGGCAACACTGCTCATGCGTTCATGATGCAAGATACAGTTCCGTTCCCAGGCATCATATAATTTTTAGTGTCTTG